>JAECMU010163914.1:0-17289 GCA_016106625.1 Dracogyra subfuscus
CTTCTAAGAAACAAGACTTCAACTGGGCTAAGGATCTGCATAAAATACAGGAAGCCATCAACAAATTACCAAACGAGGTCACTGGATATAGGTGTTCAATTCAGGTATACACGAGCCGGAATTATCTTCGAATTGTGAAAAACGTTAAAGAAGCTTCTAGTTGATGGTCAAATAGGATGATAAAATGGTGTTTCGTAAATACCCGGTTATTGGTTTATAAGGAAGGAGAGCGGGTCCTTGTCAGGCATCCATCAACAGGCACTAAAAGATATGCACCACACAGACGGTATGTGTTGAAAGGGGTTGTTGTGAAACGACACACTCGGAATGGTCTGTACTTTGTAACATTTACAACACCAGATAGAGAAGTTGACTCAGAGTGGATAAAGTCAGTGACATAACACGCATAACTGCTGAAAAGGAGAAATGACGAAAACATTTAAAAGCTATTTACAATAATACATTGAAAAAACAGCTGGTCCACCATCAAGGATATCTAATTCCTATGAATCACAATGACCGTTTGAATGATCTTGATATATTCAGCAACGGTGGAGTTCAGGTCCACTACGATCCTCAAGACCAACCAGGCTTCTGTAAATTTTCATCAGTTGTGCATCAGCTATCGCTCTTCTCCATTCATAGGTCAGCTGAATTACTCCGCCGTGAGGCAGTGAAACATATAACTACATTTTCCAAGGAGTACAGCCCATTAATTGAAGGATACATACACACGTACTTGACACAAATGCAACAAGAAAACACATACGGCGATCATTGCACACTATTAGAATTGTCAAAAGAGCTAAACGTACTGTTTCTTGTCATTTCCGCACGAGGCCGCACACACACAGCACTTGTTTCTTCGACAGGGACATATAACGTTGGCATATTTCTGTTAACTTTGGGCTATTTCCCATAAAATGAAGAAGAACACTACGTCAGTGTGGATATTAAACGTGACGTTCTAGTGCATATACTCTCCACGATAACAGACTATGATGATTTTCCTCCTTACGAATCTAACTTGCCCCCCGATGAGAACCTCGGTGTTGTATCATCTGATGAAGAAGTTGATTTCCAACCCAATAGATCTAACTTGCCACCCACTGAGAACCTAGGTGTTGTATCATCTGTTGAAGAAGTTGATTTCCAACCCAACATATATAACTTGCCACCCGATGAGAACCTCGGTGTTGTATCATCTGATGAAGAAGTTGATTTCCAACCCAACAGATCTAACTTGCCATCCGATGAGAACCTCGGTGCTGTATCATCTAATGAAGAGATTGATTTCCAACCCAACAGATCTAACTTGCCACCCGATGAGAACGCTCCTGAAGTACTAACCACAGAATACCTTCCACAAGAAGTGCAGATAATTATAATTTATTTCTGCTTGGACAACGATCCCAGTAGTAGGTTCTATTTACAAAGTGTTAGTATGTTCTTCAGATCGGTCGTTGATTCTTTGCCATTGCCCAGAATGTATATAAATGTTCTTATTCTGAGAAATGTGCCCACACCAGTTAGTGTCAGATGGCTTGTCCGTGCAGCGGGTACAGGAAGTGGTGTGGTTGCAGAAATAAGAAGAATTAGGAGATAACCATATGATGCCCGCAACTCTTTCATTTTTGACCTCAGGCTTACGCCTTCAGTCAAAAATTACATTTGCGGGATCAAATAGAAAATAACACCCGCAAATTTAAAACTCCATATGGTTATGTCCGTTGTAAACTGGATGGTTTTTCTACATAATTAACAGTATATTTTGTATTTCTTGACAACCATATCTGGTTACAATCTAACTGAAAAGAAATAACCAATAACAACAACAACAAAAACCACACAAAAAAACAACAACACCAAGCAAACAAAGAAACAAAAAACATGTTCTAGAGAAAACTATTTTACACTGTCTAAAATAATAGTTAGGGTCAGCGGCTTTAACAGTTTACACTTGTAATTAAGCACAATTGAAATACAAGTATCTGCTGAATTTCAAGTAGTATTAAACAGTGAGGTAGTACTAAACATTTGAGACATGGAAGATGGGGAAGGGTGTGTGGCACAGCATGCATATTATAATTTTTAGCACCTTGACTAAAAATAAATAAATAACGTGACTAGCTGCCTAGTGGTTAAGCTAACAGATAATATCGTAATTATTAGGTTCGTATATTAGGTAACGGCTGTTGTACACAAGTAAAACACATATGAAAGAGTTTACTATAACATTTTATACTAGTACTAAAGAGCACTGCATAATTCTATGAACGTTCGTCACAGAAATATGAAAAGGTATATATAAATGAGGGAAAGGAAAAAAACCCACATGAATAATTTTATTATATAAAAATGTTATTCAAAATATAAATTAAACACATATTTTATTGAAAGTCACTCTTATTCACCTTTTGAAAAAGTAATTTATTTGATATTGTCTTTTACTGCTTGATTCTGTTAGCTATTAAATTAGTCCATGAAACTGCAGGAAGGAAATCATTATTTATTAACAAAAGGACCTTTTTTCAAATTTGTTATATCTGAACAAACATCGAGGCATATTGCTTGTCTGATAAGCAGCTACAACACACTGATGCTATTCTTACTTCAATCAATAACAGGTCGCCTTGGAAATGAGTGACTAACAACATCACACAGATATAAGATGCAAATTAAAGAAACAAATGTAGTGGTCAGCATATTTTGTGACCGTTATATAGCATGTTTAACCATTCATTTTGGTGACACACGCATGCACGCACGCAAGAAAAGAGAGTTGTCTGAGAGCAAAACGTTCTGACCTACCAATTGCGGGTAACGGCATGAGGAAATGTGTGAAGGCAACAAAGGATCTTAATATCCCCTGAACCAGTGCGTCATTGAATATATGTGTTGAATATATGTATATAAGTAAATAAACGTACTATAATCATGCATGTGCAGTTAAAACAAGTCCACATGCTTTTAAATTGTTAAAACAAATATCACAATGTAAGATTTAATATCTTTATTTTATGTGGCAGTTAAAACGTTTATTTTAAAAGGGACATCTTGGGCAAATGGACATCTTGGGCGTCCATATGTCTTCTTCCAGTTGGTCTGCATGATGATGTGCCATCAAGAAGTAGAAATGCAGTATACTCAGTATGTTTCTTAAATATGCTTGTCTTTGCTTAGTACAATCTTCGTCATCTGTAGAATTATATATACGTTTAATTTATTTGTCAAATAAAGTATTGAATGGAATAGAATATATGTTTAACGACACCCCAGGATGAAACATGCATCCGCTATTGGATGTTAAACTATGTGTATAGTATTGAAGGTAACATTGAACAATGAAAGAATGTGGAACATGAGTTGTCTTACGTCAAATGAACCCGTATTACTTGGATTCATCGACCTCCCACCAGAATATCCCATATCGTGTTTTAGCCTACTGTTACTCTCACACGCTGATTTCAGGTGATTATAAAAATATTAACTTTAAGTCGAATATCGGGAAAGATATTCAACAAGAGATATTGACGATATGCACAATGTCGGATTATTACATTGTCTGTTGAAAATAAACGTTTAATTAAGGTAAAAAGGCTTATTTCACAGCTACTATACCGTTATGAAGTTCCTTAACATCTATTGCACAAACAAAAATCGACGTTCGATAGGCCCACCAGCAACTTCTACCATATCTGTAGGTGTGTTGGGACGTTTTGTTTGTTTCTTTTTGTCTTTTTTCCACATGGTGAAATACATATCCTTACTTATTGAAGAGTTATCCCCCNNNNCCCCCCCCCCCCAATTTTGTTTTGATATTTTCATTTCGAGTTGTATCGTAAGCATGTCTGCACGACCGCTGTACACTTTCTCTGGAAGAGAAATCCATATACAGAATTGTCCATAGCGTTGTAGTCCGCGGACAGCGACGGCCACTTGTGCTTTTTAATGAACTCTATCTGGATTTCTGGACAACAAAACTTCGAATATCAAACACACCAATGATAATCCAATACCAATTGCCACAACATAGAAGGCACCCTGAACGTCAACCATTTGTATGGGTTTTGTCGAATGTTCGTTTGTGGTGCAGGTACGTCTGGTTGAGTATTTTGCATCCAATTTGTCGAGAAAACCATTCACGCGCAATTTTATCATCCTGTAAAAGAAGAGTATAATTCAAGTTGTATGTGAGTGTTTTATACATTTTATTTATTTTCTGGAGGTCGAATAAAAAAAAGTCACAAAAAACAACAACCATAAAAAAGTACTAAATAAATTTTAGGGCTTTCACACTTATTCAGAAAGCAAATCAAATGGTAAACATTCAAGTCAATCGAAACAAAATCACATTCTATTAAATCAGGGAACGAAATCTTTGCTCCTTGTAACGTTGACGCGAAGTAAGGTTAGCTATTTCATCCAAAATTTAAACACTTCCACACAATCGTCAAATGGCAAGTTCACCACATAATCGTTTTGATGGGTGACTAATTCCAGGTCTGGTCTCACAACACAAACTGATGCCTAGAACAGATCTTGACTTCGCAAGTGTCATCTTCCATGGCAACCAACGCACGCGTCAAGGTGGACAGACTCCGTCAATACAACTGATTTTGTTACCTCTGATTGCAGACGTAACCCCGTGGCTAATACCAACCCTCTAATAGCATCAAAGCGTCACCAGTGCCAGGCCGTGTTCAACAATACGAGTGTGTACTTGCACTTTTACTGTAATAACTAACACCACTTCGAGTCAACGCCATAACCAGCACACATATCTTGTTCTGAATGTGATTGATGCCAGACCATGTGATTTCTGAATGTATGTACTGAAACCAATAAAATACTAGTAGTACTTTAGACATGTAACCTCATCTGTTGTACACAAGTAATATAACGATGCATTGTAAATCTTTACACACACACACACACACACACACACACACACACACACACACACACACACACACACACACACACACAGATATATATATATATATATATATATATATATATATATAAATATATATATATATTTGGGATGTCACGATACACCGATGCATCAGTGTATTACGATACTACTGTTGACGATACGACACGCGATACCCTTGCTTGTGTATCGATTCCTATTTTGACCATGTGTCATTTTCTGTTTTAATTTCGTATCGATCTATCAGTACCAGTTTGTACTGAGATGTACTTATTGACCAGTTATTTCCTTCAGTAAAGTAGACAGACACTATGTGTATACTTATGGCAACATGTCTACGATGTGGAATTTCTACAGAGAAACTGTGTTTAATCAATATTTCACGTTTGATGGTTTGGGGCAGTATATGTGGCCAACAGCAGACAAACCTTATTGTCATTGACGGAAATCTGTCCGACGTCGGGTCCATGATTTCATACTTGCACATGGTGGACTTACACGCTATTGAAACATGTTCTTTGTGGTAAAATGTATTTACCTTCGTTATGAGTGGTCCTTTATGAAATCGCACATTTCACCCTAGTGCTGTCGTAAACTGTGATATTATAATGTTATGGGTTTTATTGAGTATACTCGTGTTTATTTGTCGCCAACTTATTATACTTTCAAAATATAACATTTGCATCAACTTGTGTTTTGTGTTGTTTTTAATACTTTGAAAAAATACTTGGTATATTTTGTTTTGATCGTCAGTTTATATATCATACCCAGACGGGATGTAGCCTAGTTGTAAAGCGCCCACTTGATGTGCGGTCGGTCTGAGATTGATCCCCGTCGGTGGGCCAATAGGGCTATTTCTCGTTCCAGCCAGTGAACTACAACTGGTATATCAAAGGCCATGGTATGTACTACCTTGTCTTTGGGATGATACATATACACGATTCCTTATGCTAATCGAAAAGAGTAGCCCATGAAGTGGTGACTGTGGGTTTCCTATCTCAATATCTGTATGGTCCTTAACCATATGTCTGACGCCATATAACCATATATAAAACGTGTTGAGTAAGTTGTTAATTAAAACATGTCCTTCCATACCCAGGAGATCTTACCCTTCAGAAAACTTGCTAGTATATGGAGAGTTGTCGGGAAGCGCGAAGCAGAATCTACTTCGGCGTATATAATCTGGAATTGTGGTGACGTCACAGTTGTTTGAGAAGTAGTAAGACGTGACACAGTCTTCCATCAGGAACGCGTAATGGCCAGCTAGTACCTTGTTGACATGCACTTCCAAGGACAGTGAAAGTACATCCGGGTCTGTCTTGACAAACTTGGTGATACCTTTCCATATTCTTTTAGTTTCTGATTGATTCGATGTCTAGAAAAATAGAATATATAAATAATAAATCAATAAATAAAAAAGAAGTAGGAAGAAAAGAATAAACAAAAGTAGAATAGCTGAGTATTCCGTCATTTTATTTTTTAAAAATGTATCTTTTTAAAATAATTAGTTTGGTTTGACGTAAGAAAAGAAGTAGGAGTTGTTTTTTGTTTTTTAAAGAGCTGACAATGTTTGTGTGCAATTAAAACAATATTGTTTAGTACTACTACTACCACCACCACCACTACTACCAACACCACCATCACCGCTGCTGATGCCCCTAATGCTACTACTTAGTACTACTACTTGTACTAATACTTAATACTAGTATACTGTTACGTATTACTACTACTACGTACTACTACTACTACTTAGTACTACAATACTAGTATACTGTTACGTATTACTACTACTACGTACTACTACTACTTAGTACTACAACCACTAATTATACAACTACCATCGCTACTACTATTACCATTATTATTACTATAAGTACTACTGCTAAAACTACTATATTATAACTACCACTACTACTATAATTGCTACTGCTACTACTACTACCACCACTATAACTACTACCACGTTACTATTACTACTATAACTACTACTACTACACTAATAGTACAGAAAAATAGTGCTAGTTTTACCTTGATCAGGGTTAGCCATGATGATCCTCCAGAGACACCCCACTTGTATTGTTCTTGAGCCAACAGGTCGTCTACACACTTGAACGGAATTTTATCTATATTTACTGTGAGAAAGGCAATCAGGTTTCCACTGTACACCGCTGCCATGATAATCGTGAAAAACAGCCAGGAACCTCCAATGACTCTAGCTGACAGATACAATGGTGGTCTTGGATTTTCTAGAATAGACATACCTTTAGCCCTCAGGTTTGGTAATTTAATATAAAAACAATCTGTGCATTTAACATATGGTTAAGGCCACAACGATAACGATATATGTTACCCGTTGCCGACACACCATTTACTACTATCTTCGATTAGCAGCAAGTTATAGTATAGTAGAGTAGAGTACAGTACAGTACAGTACAGTATAGTATAGTGTATAACATAATACAGTATAGGATAGGACAGGATTTGATAGCACAGCCTTTGTTCCTAGAATGAGATATATCTCGATAAACTCACCAAGGAACGCTTTTCCTGTAGTCTACAGTAGTGATGGTTCCATTACATGGTTTGGTGTTGGCGTCCCTATTATCCCAGTGGTGCAGTCAACATTGGCAGGTTTTTCTTAGGTTAGAGGGATATGAGGGCAAGACATGATGGTACATAATAAAGAAGGCATAGCGAAAGTAAGTAAAACTATTTAAATTGAACATATATTTTAACTGGCTTATAAATGTCAAAAAGATTCAGGTTTAGATCCAGGAAGGCTAAGTATTCCTTTGTCCCACCCCTTCCTTCGGATGCTAAAAGCAGGCCTGTAAATTAAAGAACCCAAAACGAGAACGTATAAGCTTGTGAGTGATAAAAGACGCAACTACTGGTTTACTTTGCTTTGACTTGGACGCAACAAATCCATACGTCTACCGTACGTCTTACTTTTTATTTCATTTGCATATGACTTTCAATCAATATTCTACATACGTCGGGAAAACATGTGCACGGTGTTCTCGCCAAAGAATGTACAAGAAACTGAAAACATAAACTTATTATACAATTCCTTAAACGTTGGATTTTCGTGGCACATTGGAATTCGAAAGGGTTCACATATACCGCAAAATAAATACACAGTTATTTTTATTATGTTTGTAAATTGCAGATTACAGTTATCGTCCCATTTGGTTGACCAAAATCCGGAAATATATCAGCGCAAATAATCTGTTTGACTGAGATTAGTTCATGGCATACAACTTTGACGTGGCATCTATTGGACTAAAGATGACAGGGGAGAGCGTGTAGTTTGTAAACGGGTAACCTGTTAACACTGAAGACTTTTATGGTAATTCAAGCCAATGCAAATGCAATAATTGTAATGTAAAATGGATGTACTTCGGTCAGGTTTAGTGGATGTATTTGGTTAAATCAATATCCTTTGAGAAAGATCTAGACAACAGGGATTGTCCTTTTGAGGTATGTTGTCCCCAGGCAGGCAAAGGTGTATAAACATCTTCGAGCCTACTGATATTAACAAACAATGCTATAGCCACTAACATTATATAGAAATAATTGTGGCCTTTTGAAACTGTTATCATATTTAAAAAGAAGACACAAAAATAGAGTTATCTACCTTGTCTTAGAAGGTTGCTGAGAAGGCCCCAAATAACATGAAGTCTTCCAGTAAAATGTCCTGTGGTTCTAGTTTTAGGATGGATTTTGTCAATGACAAGAGCGATCACACAAACAGCCAGGAAGACAGCTACCAGACACAAATACACGTCCCATGTCAGAGGAGCAAGATATGTCCACCATTTGTCTTCCCGAGGACCTGGTTTCTTGTATACAAAACGCGAACTCTCTTCGTAAAAAGACTCTGTGAAGTCGACCACTTGCTCTCTATCAAACACACGTGAGAGAGGCGCCGCAACCATATCCACATCCTGAAATGGAAAGGAAGTCAGAATAATATAACACTGTACGAAATGTTCCCAAAAGGAAAAGTGAAGACATGGATCTCTTTCATACAAGTAAAATTCAGAATGGCAAATGTGATTTATGCTTAAACTAAGAAGTAAATTGCAAATCTTTATAAATGCATTTTCTTTTAAATAACAAAAATCCGTGTTTGGAATTTCCGCATGAAACTGATCTATGCTAGAATTTTTTAATTTCTTTAAATTTCACATTATAGATGGGTGGCGCAGGATTCTCAAGGGGGGAGGTGTCATTTAAAAAAAGGCAAAGTATTCTTTCCGACAAACACTCAGTTCACCAATATATAACATATCCAATACTGACTTTTTTACATTCATCCGTTCAATAGCTGATTTAAGAGTTGCTTGGAAATTACGTGAGGCGTTTCACACGAACAGCACCCACCCCTTGAACCCGTGCCTGTTATATCAGGCTTTTAGTTTTATTGGATTATAGTGTGTAATTCTGTGTTTGGTGTAAGAACGTGTACCTTTCTAACTAACATCCCAACCAGCCCTGTCCAACTTCCATTCAACTCTTGTCCCCATTCTCTGTCCGCTGGCCTCGTCATGTTATATCTATAAAGTTAAAAATAAAATAAATTATGCAGTCTGTTTTTAAGAGGTGAAAACTCGTGTATAACATAGAGGATACTTAATCTGGAACGTCTTAAAATTTTGAAAACAAGATGTCCTGTAATGCAATTTCTTATATTCTACAAGTAAAATGCTTAAGATTTACTACTACTAATATTTTCAATTAAGAATTATTGGATGGAACGTACAGCCAATAACCTTACTGAATATGGAATTATCTAAAACATATGGGAACTGTAATTGTAATGTTTCACACTATATGGATATTTGTCACATGCAGTTACAATTCTAGGCTTATAGGTTAAATAATGTTAAAATTGCAATATATTCAAAATTTTAAGTAAAACAAAACCCGCAACGCCAAAAGCTTCTTAGTTATGTACCTTTATTTACGGCACGGCAGTGTTTGTGGATAATTAAAGGACATAGAAGAGAATTATGGAAAGAAATCACATTTGTAGAACAAAAATTAAAAATCGATTCCCTCCCTCCCCCACCCAAACACACACACACCTCCCACACCCCAAACACATTTGAGGGCAGTCTTAAGTAAGATTGGACACATTTACCACCTAAAGTAAATAACACTTCCCTCTGTTTTTTCTTATCCCACTGCCTACTTTCTACTTTCCATTTACTCCTTCGAATTCCATCTCATTTCTTCCCGATCTGGCAACTCCTCCCATCTTTCAACTTTTTTTCGATGTCCACCTCCATATTCCAGTCCTTGTCTCTCCAACCGTGACCGGTGCTTGTCTCTTATGGCTATCCATGCCATACACCTGCCATTCCCCATCAGCGTTTAGCTGTGAGCTATGTCTGATCATTTCAGAGAGTGTTCAGTAGTTACTTCTAGCATTATTAAGAGGCATTTGTAACCACCTACTATGCTCCTCTACTACCAGCGGTCATTAGTCCCATTGGCCAGACCAGTTTTATTAGAGGCAGAGAACGAAGATGCCAGATGGGTGCAGGGAAGAACACAAACACTGCACCCATGAAGGAAGTTGAGACAGGTACGCGATGGTATGGACAGCTCAAATGACTGAGTTGGAGGAAACTGACAGAAAGGGTCAAAACAGATTGACATTGTTGGAGAAATTGGAATGTTTTATATTAAGATGCTGAGAATGGTAGGTAGAGAGTGATAGATAAGAGAAACGAATGAAAATGAGAGATCGCTTTGATGGAATTTGAACCACTGTCATCAGCTTGGTTATCCAGAAGTGTATACAATAGACCACCGTGCTCAATAATAAAATTTCACTTATCTATTGGCGTCACATTGTTTTACTTAAAACTTTAAATGTGTTGCAATTTTTAACAATATTTGACTAATGGATAGCAGTATTTATGTATGTATTGATGTGTAGATATCTATCTATTTTATGTATGTCAGTTTAAATTGTAGATTCATAAATATTAACGCACTGGCGCAAGGGATAATTGCGGCTGGTTTGTAGTTTGTTTATAATAAATAAAATACAAACCGAGCTTATCTGTTATACCATTTTCATGAAACTTCACTCATTTCATAGCTCATTTAATACACACACCACATACACCACACACACACACACACACACACACACACACACACAGACAGACAGACAGACAGACAGACACACACAGATGAATCCCGTTTGCTCGAACATTTTTTTTATTTTATTTTTTTTTCATAAAATATCATACATTTTCAGATCACATAATTTAAAGGGTCATTCATGAGTTTATATTTACTCTATATATTTACTTTACAGTCTCTAGTGCAAAAGTATTTAACAAAACGCAAAGGGAAGATGTATTGTGCTTTTATAGATTTTGCCAAGGCGTTCGATAGTGTTGACCGTTCAAAGTTATTTTATAACTTAATTAAGAAAGGTGTACATGGGAAAATGATTAAGATCCTTCAGAGCATATACAATAATGTTAAAGCATGTGTGAAAGTTAACAACAAAGTGACCGTTGTATTTTTGTGCTCATCCGGTGTAAAACAAGGGTGTATCCTTACTCCCTGGCTCTTTTCCATGTTTATCAATGAGTTGGGCGTCAGAATTAAATGATAGAGGTGGTAGAGGCATCCAAGTTTCGAACAACATTGCGGAAATACTGTCACTTCTATTTGCAGATGATCTTACCCTGCTAGCAGACACAGTGCTAGAATTACAGAAAAAAAACCCTGAAGGTGCTTGAACTATTTTGTGTTAAATGGGGGCTAAAGGTAAACATTGAAAAATCTAATATAGTCCAGGCCCTGCAATGGAGTGCCGTATACACTTTCTTAGGCATAGATTTTGACGCTTGATTTAAGTATGGGCTTCCCCAGGCATAACAAATCTACTAGGTGGAATTCCGAAATTTGTAGCGAACACCGGAAATCGCCATTTTCCAAAATGGCCGCCATCAGGCCAGTGATGAAACAGAAATGTATTTAACTTTTCACCAGAACGTAGTAGATGGATGATTTTGATGTCTATTATTGGGTTTTCCTGTATGCCTGACATGTTGGTGACGTCACGAGACATTTTAGAGGTTGCTTAGTTACCGAAATCCAAGATGGCCGCTTCCCAAAATCCGTCAAACATGAAAATGTGTATGTATAATTGTTGTAAGTTTTGAAATAGATGTACAATGGGCATAGGCCACCCGAAGTACGGAATAAATATCTTATCTTATCTTATCTTATCTTATCTTATCTTATTTCTGAGTTTGCTGCTTTGTAAGATGTATCCGAAAAACAAAATATTTCCACGATTAAACTTGCACATATCAACTACATTTTCCTTCCTAGAACATCAGTGTCCGTACAGTTAATGTGCCTCTGGTTGTCTTAATATTTGTAAGAAGCCCAAAATGGATTTTTTCTTCAAATAATTTGGTACGAAAAAATTATAAGTTTAGGAAATAAAATTAAATTTAACCTACTACGAATATTAGAACGATCAGAAACACGTTTAAAATGCAGCCACTAATATTTTATGCAGAAAAATATATTTGATATGTAATTACAATCGTTAAGAAGTCTCTGTTAGTCGATAACATTTTAAAAGGTGCAACAAACTAGATGTAAATTAATCGAGGTCAAGACACTAAGCGAACGTACTAGGGTCACACACCATAAATGACATGCATTCACAGTCATCAAATAAAAGCATTTTAATAGCAATTTTACACTGAAAGCTGTCCATTGTTCAGATAAAAACAGAGAGAAAAGAAAACAAAGTTAAGCACTAGTTTCATTTGATGTAAGGACATCCGAATAACGTCATTCGAGTTTGACGTAATATCCATTCAAAACGATACTGCACTATATATTCTTATGTCATTTTGCTATCTAGCAATGACTGGTTAGAACTGTGGTTGCGTGTACAATTTATAGAAACACGTTGTATTAAGCCTGAGATCATATGATAAAGAGAGTATTACCCTCGTGTGTTTCGGTACTGTCAATATCATATATTAAGAATGAAAATAATGCATTATGCTCGCCAGAGGCTCACATAATACAATTTTTATTCTAAATATACGATATTGACGATACCAAAAAGCATTGGTAATAACTCTCTTTCTCTCTCTCTCTCTCTCTCTCTCTCTCTCTCTCTCTCTCTCTCTCTCTCTCTCTCTCTCTCTCTCTCTCTCTCTCTCTCTCTCTCTCTCTCTCTCTCTCTCTTTGTGTGTGTGTGTATGTATATATAGATATATTTAGTGTGATTATTTATTTATTTAAAGAATACTCACGTAAAATTCAAATACTTGGACAATATTTCCAATACATCAATTGAATACCCGGCGTACGTTACTACTCCAGTCTGCGTTTTATGTATGGAAACGAATGGCTCCCACTGGAATGCAAATTAATATCATATCAAAACAAAACAACAAACAAACAAACAAAACAAAACAACCCCCACCCCAAAGCCCAGGCAATTTTAGTCCTGCAACATAGGCACCCAAAAGTGAAGTGTACTGGGGTCGAAAGTATAACATTTGTCACCATGGCGGAAATTAAGTTCTGGGGTGCAGAGTACATGAAGATATAAGATTACATATCCTAAAGCTGGTGCGAAAATGTCTGCCAGTCCGTCAATAAAATTGTGTATCACTTAGAAAGGTGATCTAGGTGTCAAAACTCATGTTTATGGAGTCCATAAGTTCATCATTTTTTTTTTTGTTATGCTGTCAGATAATTGGTTGTTAAACAGTTAAAATGGCTGATGAAATTAGTGGTGGCTTTGTCATGAAAATCTAATAATTTGTGTTGGGACGACACCTTTTATGTTAAATATTAAAATTTAATGGTTAATAAGTTTAACTGACATGTTTTGAAGAATACTACAACAGAATGTAACCTACAATGATAACTGTTCGTCTAAAATGATAAATCGAGATGGTGTATGTATGCTAATTGAGTACGCATTGTTGTTATTATAGAGCTATTAGCACTCACAAACAACGAATTAATGAATAAATGAATAAATGAATGAATTATTAACAAATCCATAAGACGAAAACCACTGAGGGTAATATATAAATGAAGTATACAGTGCTATGCATACTACCGTCCTCATATCCGCATACTATTTATCATCTGGGAAACTGGCGGCTTAATTTCACTATCGTCTTCACACACATCATAATCATCTGGTTAATTTCATTCAACTGATGTTGTGCATGGTTATCCATTGTCAAAGCATGATCACTTTGAATCACAATAACTGGGCAGTCACTTTCGTGTCAGGCAATTTCGGGCAACATCAAACCTGGTTTATTAGCATGGGTACCACATACAACATTTCCAAACGCACGTTTGAGTGTGGTGACGTCTTGCGATGTCATCAGCCGGTAGAGGCATCACTGCTATGTTGGTTATAGCTGTCTTCAGATATTTTGTTGCATGTGTAGATCCACCAATACAAGTTATATCAATTGAGTTACAGTATGTTTTGTTCAACAACATCACTGAAGCACATTGATTTATAAATAATTGGCTATTGGATGTCAAACATTTGGTAATTTTAACATAGTGATAGAGAGGAAACCCGCTGCATTTGTTTCATTAGTAGCAAGGGATCATTTATATACTCCATCCCACAGCCTTTGCTATATCGGTCGTGGTGCACTGGCTGGAACGAAATATAGTCCAATGAGCCCACCGACGGGGATCGATGGAAAAGCGACCAGCATCGGGCGAGCACTTTACTACTGGGCTACGTCCGACCCTGTCAATTGAGAGTGAATATGAGGACAGTAGTATGTACTATGACCTATGCATTATGTACAAAACATTGAAGTCATTTAGTGAACAACCTTCAAGGTTTTTATGTGCTGACGTTTTACTAAACATTCATTCATTCATTCATTCATTCAGTCAGTCACACACTCAGTCAGTAATTCATACATTTGTGTATTTGTTCAAGCTTTAGTGGTTAGGTGTTTGTGGATGCTGATAGGTGTATAATTATAACAATGCTTTGTTACTGAGGATCCATTGATAGTATGACATGTGTCAGTATCTTGATCTATTATTTTATACAATTATTTACAATTAGCAGATATACTATATTTTAATATTTGTTTTTAAAACATGCTAACTAAACTTATCAACAATCTAAAATTAATATTTGACATAAAAAAAAAAATTCTAAGTCATGTTAGAAATATGTTTAGATTTTCCTATAATAATTACCTTACTGTTATCCAGCCGTTAATCAACACAATATCTGACAGTATTAGAAACAGTTTCATTGAACTCATTGAGCCCATAAACATCTGTTGTGACACCAATATCACATTTCCAAGTAATGAAGTTCTGAGGATATACAGTTTTGATGATGAACTGGCGTCCATTTTGAAAAGCGGCCGCCATCTTCTTCACATCAACTTTTGAAAATATCATGTTATATTTTCATGAACTCTACACACTAGAGATTAATTTCAGCCACAGAGATAAATGTTATACTTCCGGTCCCGGTTACTCAAACACTAAGGCCCCTTTTGTCAGCCTCTGCTGCAGAACTATTTGATGAGTAAAATATAATTATTTTGCAGGCTCGGAGGGGGGGGGGGGATTGTCTAGACTGTGACGAGCGAAATGTCTATGATGTTCGGTCCATGCCTCTCACCAAGAAGGCTCAAATGTCAATGTTATAACGGCAACACACTCAGGAGGCTCCCTTTAAATATTCATTCATTCATTTGTAATTTATTTTAATTATTTTCATGTTTGAATTGAGAGAGAGAGAGAGAGAGAGAGAGAGAGAGAGAGAGAGAGAGAGAGAGAGAGAGAGAGAGAGAGAGAGAGAGAGAGAGAGAGAGAGAGAGAGAGCTATAATTATAGGCAACATTTGTAATTTTGTTGACATGTCTTATACAGATTTGATTTCTGGTATTTGTCTGACTGTATTACTTTGATAATAGAAAATGTTTATTAGTACCACGTTTGTTGCAACTAGTAGATGTCGCTGGTTAAAACCAAAACGTGAATTGGGAAACACGTCTGCAGTCAAAAAAATCTCGGATTGTTTGGAGATGTGGCCGACTTTAGTGAACTGTCTTCCACCAGGCTTCCACAGGAGAGTCACAACATCGTAGGCGACCTGTGGCTCCTGCTTAGACAAACAAAATAATTATATGTAGGGAATCGGCAAGAACACAGCATAGGACACACTGTCCACTGGCAAAGTAACAAATGCTTTAAATACTAACTGTTAAGATACAGTTAAAGTAGTGTATCCTGTGTTGTACTGAATGCAAAACATTTCTTACGATTTTGCATTTGCTAAATTAATAGAAAGTCCAATATATCACGGGCATTTGTGTGTTCTAAAAATACCTCGATCAGTCCTCAAGTGGACGTACCTTTTGTTTGATCCGTTGTGGCTTGACTGGAACCAACGCAGCCACATTGTCAATATTTAGATCTCTTGGGAGCTGTAAATTTGCACTGTCACTAAATATCAGCCACTTAGAATAATGACGTATTCCATACACTCTGTCATCCATATCTGAAACCTGGAATTAAATATGATATGAGAGAAAAACATACACATATACACACACACACACACACACACACGCACGCACGCACGCACGCACGCAGGCAGGGAGAGAGAGAGAGAGAGACAGAGAGAGACAGACAGAGAAAGAGACATCAGACAGAGAGTATAGGTAGTATTCTAGCAAATAGCATCTCGTCCAGGTCAGAGGTCGAGGTGCACCCAACTTTTGATACAGCACTTCATGGTTCCTCGAATGCCATTGGTGACATATGTGACAGGACTTGTTGTAAGAAAGTGTTGTTTTATGTGACCAAAAACTTGCTGTGATTTAATTTGAACCAGTGTTAGTGTACCACGTACTGTGAAGCTTGAAAGATAGGTGGGATGTCATAAAAAAACAACTTGTCAATTTTTGTGCGGAACAGCGGTTGTGAAGGACGCTTCCTGTTATCTCGGAAACTAGCAGCTTAACACCCCATTTTCTGTGATTTATTTCAAGGGTGAGGTGTTCTACTATTTATATATGTTGTGTGTATGTTGATTGATAGGTTGCATGTAACTGTTATAGCTCCAAATGTTACTATGGTCGTCTATGGGATTTTATTTGCTGGTATACACCCTATACAGGAATTTCACATTTTGTTGCGGTACATAATTATAATAATTTATTCTGGTTTTCCTTTTAACTTGAAGCAACATTGTTTGTATCAGTTACATGGAGACTTTTTTTCAACACTTGCAATATCTTTTGGATAGGAAAAGTGATTTTCATGTCGGA
>JAECMU010163922.1:0-12112 GCA_016106625.1 Dracogyra subfuscus
AACTGTTAGGTCATAATTTGTGAAAAGTTTGGTATTAGGTTGGAAATATTCACTGGGGCAGATCTAGAGGGGGGACCAAAGGGTCTGGACCCCCCCTCAAATTTGAGAAGTGCCCCTTTTATTTAGGATTTTTAGGTTTTTTTTTACAAATTTATTTAGTTTAAAAAAAAAATTATTGTTATTATGCCAGTGTCCCTGTTGTAGCACTATTATATTATGATCCATGTGAACCGTGTGTAATTTTTCAATAGTGCCTTTTCATAATGTTATGGTGCCCATTTGTCTTGGACACCCCTCATCAGAAAAGCTGGATCTGCCCCAGAATCAAAAATGTATGATAGATTATACCCGGCAATGATAGCCATGATACACTCACATTTCCATCATTTGGTCAAAATAAAAGGTTTAATTAAAGTATGCACTTATGTCATACAAAATATTTCCAGTTTATTTGAGTGTCACCATATGAAATTGTCATTATTTTTAGTATAATACAGTAATATGCAGGGTATTGTGTAATTATGTAAAAAAATAAAAGCACTTATGCTATTTTTACAAACACAATTGGAAACCACTTCATGGTCTACTCTTTTCGATTAGCAACAAGGCATCTTTTATATGCACCATCCCATAGTCAGGGTAGGACATACCACGGCCTTTGATATACCAGTCGTGGTGCACTGGCTGGAATGAGATGGGGATCGATCCCATACCGGCCGTGCATTGAGCGAGCGCTGTACCACTGAGCTATGTCCCACCTGACTTCACTGGAAGTATTCACGTTCATCTTTCTTCAAGGTTAATTTTAAAAAGATTGTATAAGTTATAACTGTTCCGTATCTCTTTTGGGAGCTTCATAAATATGGCAGTACTGATTTTATATCAGATACTTTTAAATTTAACTGGCCTCGGTGGCATCGTGGTTAGGCCATCAGTCAATAGGCTGGTAGGTACTGGTTTTGGATTCCAGTCAAGGCATGGCATTTTTAATCCAGATACCGACTCCAAACCCTGAGTGAGTTCTCCGCAAGGCTCAGTGGGTAGGTGTAAACCACTTGTACCGACCAGTAATCCATAACTGGTTCAACAAAGGCCATGGTTTGTGTTATCCTGTCTGTGGAAAGCGCAAATAATAGATCCCTTGCTGCCAATCGGAAAGAAAAGCCCATGCAGTGGTGACAACGGGTTTCCTGTTAAAAACTGTGTGGTCCTTAACCGTATGTCTGACGCCATATAACTGTAAATAAAATGTGTTGAGTGCATCGTTAAATAAACCATTTCTTTCTTTTTAATTTAATTTTTGTACATGCCGTCTAAACAAATAATTGAACATGCACGTGACATAATTAGTTAACGTGATTTGATTACCATAAGCAATGTTTGTTTTGAAAATTTTTTAACTTTCAGGTGCCAACTATGGCTATCGAGAAGGTTTTCGTATACAACAACACATCCATTATCCAGGATGAAGTTCTCGCTCACAGACTCGGTCTCATTCCAATTAAGGCTGATCCCAGGTTGTTTGAATACAGACAGGAAGGTAGGTGTTAAAGGGACATTCCTGAATTTGCTGCAAGACTAATGGAGACTTTTTAACGATTGTAATCACACATCAAATATATTTTTCTGCATAAAATATCAGTGGTTGTATATTAAACGTGTTTCTGGTCGTTCTAATATTTGTACTAGGTTAAATTTCTTTGAATTTCCTAAAATATATTTGTTAGTACGTACGAAATTATTTTGAAGACAAAATCCAGTTTGGGCTTCTTACAACTATTAAGATGACCAAAAAAACTGCAGGATTATTATCATACAGACACTGATATTCTAAACAAGAAAATATATTTAATATGCAAGTTTAATCGTAGAAATATTTTATTAGTCGGAAACATCTTACAGTGCAGCAAACTCGGGAATGTCCCTTTAACAATTATTTAATGATAATTTCCAACACAACTCAACAGTCAATTCCATTGATCAACGGAGCTTTTGTCATACCATTTTTCTGGTCTTTATATGTCAGTCCATTGAACATCCATCAATCTTTTCCTTGAGGTTTTGATAGAATCGTTCTAAAATCAGGTACAGAGATTTCCTGGAGTTGACTTTTTAAAGTAAAAGAGATATGTTACTAGAAAATGTACTTACTCTTGTTATTCGATCTCTAATTATTAGCAATATGTCAAGCTGTTGTAAATCACAAACAAAAGAAGATATTTATGAGAGATCACAGTTGCAATGGACTGTGTCAATAGTAATGTTTCTGTTCTGCATTTTGCCAGGTGACACAGAGGGTAGTGCAGAAGACACCATTGAGTTCCAGCTAAAGGTGAAGTGTACAAAGAATCCACAACCAAAAGATTCCACACGTCCTGATGAGATGTACAAAGATCACAAAGGTAAATAGTCTGAGTAGTGATCATTGGAAATGTACAAAGATTCCGCACGTCCTGATGAGATGTACAAAGATCACAAAAGTAAATAGTCTCAGTAGTAATCATTGGAAATGTACAAAGATCACACACTTTAAGGTTAAATATTCAAATGACTTAATCAACGAATTAACTAATGAGCTGGGAGTTTGTTTCATATTATAAAACAAAATGAAAAACATTATTGACTAATAAACCACTGGTGTGATATTTCATATTGTTGGATGGGATGTGCCATTTAAAAAAATAAAATAACTGTTCCACAAATGTTCATTTTTACCAATAAAAAATCATCTGGAGATGCTAGTGATTCGAATTATCTCCCTTTAATGACTGGTAATTTTTATAAATCATGAGACACATTCTCATATAAATTATTTTTACCAATTGAAGACAAAACAGACTTGTTCAGACACTGTCCATTTTTATACACTGAAGGTGCCAAGGCAAATAATAATTATAATATGAGATATAACATAAACCCAATTTTCTTTGTAATAAATCACATAGCAGGACTACAGATACTTTTAGTGCAGCAGCAGATGAACTGGCAAAGAATGGCTCCAGTTAAAAACAAGCTGAAGACCCTGTTGATTACATTGAGTTGAAGCAAAAAATAAAAACAAAAAGACAGAAACAAAACCAAGGACATGACACAATCAAGTCATAATTTTTAGACTGAGAACCAGGCATAACAGACTGAACATCCACCTACACACACTCAAGCTCTGGATTACAGCTACATATCTATGTGGGTAGTGAGAAGAGACCACAACCCACTTCTCCAGGATTGCAGCCAGCACTAGCAAATAAGAGACCAGATATGGCCTGCTTACGTATCCCTGGCAGAAAAATTAGTATGGCGACAAAAATCACCTTAAGAAAACTGACCACTTCACTCTGATGTCGGATGATGTCCTTTGAAAAAGTTTAAAAAACTACCTGTTCAGGACTTGACAGTCATGATTAGAATGAACCAAAAGAAGAGTTTTGCTTATTTTACTAAACAAGATAGTTGAGAACATCTCACCAAGAGTTTTTAATATTAGTTCCTAATACTGTAAAAGTTTATTCTGGAATTTAGTATTATATACCATCACCCGTACTGTTACAGTAATGAAATAAATCCTATTTTCTTTCAGTGACAACTAATTATATGAAGTGGGTTCCTGTGGGTGACCAAGCAAATATAGTGAGTTTTATTTATTTTATTTTTGACAAACAGAAACACATTGCGTCATAAATGTCTCTTTTTACCAAGTAATTTTCAACCTGGAGTGTTGTAACACTTAGTGGTAGAGTACTCGTGATGGGTCTCAGGATCAATTGCTCTCCTTGGTAAATTGTTTCCAATTCCAACCACTGCCTTACCATGGGTTCATCAAAGGTCATGGTATGTCCACAGGAAAATAAATATAAAAGTTGGATTGCTGTTTTTAGTGTTAGGAGTAAACTGTGTAGTGGTAGTGAGTTACCTCTCTCTCTGTATATCAAAGGCTGTGGAATGTGCTATCCTGTCTGTGGGACTGTGCATATAAAACATTCCTTGCTACTAATAGAAACATTTTATTGGGTTTTCTTTCTAAGACTATATATAAAAATTACCAAATGTTTGACTTCCAATAGCTGAAGATTAATAAATCAGTGTGCTCTAGTGGTGTCATTAAACAAAAACTTTACCTTTTTAATTTTTATTTTCTGACTTGCATCCAATAATTGCAGGGCTCGCGCTGTCGGTAGCCAAATTAGCCACTGGCGAATTTTTATAAAAAATGGCTAATAAAATTTGCAAGTGGCTAAAATTTTGGCTAAGCTGTTTTCTGTCTTCTGATGTGAACAAACGATTACATAATCTATTTGACAACTCGAACATAATAATACTACCAAATATTCAATTAGTGTAATGGCGATCTCGTGACTGGTAACGAGAAATGGTGTCATGCAGAATACAGCGTAGGCCGTACAATGTTTGCGTATTTTAATAATCACGGCTATTAATTTTAACGGTATGCATTCAACATGTATGACAGCAATGTCTGGAAGATCTGTAACTTGTTATTTTCACTTTGTAAAATTTTTGAGCCGAAGTCATAAAAACAGCGACAATGCGTGTCAATTTGAATACACATGCCAGTTCAGGGCCGAAAGATGTGTAG
This sequence comes from Dracogyra subfuscus, assembly GCA_016106625.1. Classification (NCBI taxonomy): domain Eukaryota; kingdom Metazoa; phylum Mollusca; class Gastropoda; order Neomphalida; family Peltospiridae; genus Dracogyra; species Dracogyra subfuscus. Next base: position 4,592 of record JAECMU010163922.1, read on the forward strand.
GCCATCTCGAGATCTGTGTTCAGCCAGACCGTGTGAAAACAAAACGTTCGCTAAACTGGTTTGTGCGCTTCACGTTAAACCAAATGGACATAACGAACACCAGTCAAATAGTTCGCGAACGTCAGAAAGAACGTTCATTGGCTGAACTGAGGACAGCTCTCTGTGCGAATATATGTCACGCTTCAGTCAGCTGACACCAGTGTGTCAAGAGACATTGTTGCGGACATTAAACAATACGATTACGTAAAAGTAAATCTTGATGTGAATTTGTAGAAAAACAATAGTTATTCGCATCAATGAATACCTAACCGCAGTTTTTGTTTAATTTCGTACCCATGGTCGAGAGCACGCATGCAGATGGCGATTGCCGGAAATGAACTTGCATTATTTAAATTATACAACTTGGAGTTATATGTACACTGAATAAAATTAGTTTTCAATAATCATATTTGTTAGATAATTTTAGATATAACTTTGTAAGACTGTGAGTTGACATTTAATAAGTTAGCTGGATTTTAAAATGACCGTATTTAGAAAGAATTTTTTTTATTAAATGGGAGTATACTGTGAAGTCGGCATTCTTAGCAGAGGTATTTTGTATGCAGAAATCACAACAAGCATTTGACACGACGCTGAAATCAACATAAAGATTGCTTTTAAAGAAATGATGAGTTCTGTATATATATATAAAAAAAAAAAAAATTCTCAAATGTTTATTTTGGAAAAAAGGAAGAAAGAAAAAACACCACCATCCATAAACATCAACCCACCCCCATATTTATGTATGTTTGTTAATTTAATGTCATAGGCACGGGTACTGGCTTCAAACTCTGAATATATTGCATAACAACATCCCAACCTCACCCCCACTGAAAAAATCGAAGTAATATATTAACTGCCCCTACCCCCATTGAGGTTTTGTTATTCATATTTATTCCAGTTTGTACACAATTAGCTGAAAATGATACATATTCATATATAAATACTCTATACAGTACTGCGTAAAACAATTTTGGCTAAAGCATTTTCAATATGGCTAATAAAAATTTCATTTGGCTAATATTTTGGCTACAGGTATTTTTGATCCAGGGTGAGCCCTGAATTGTACCAATCATGTATTTTTATGGTTAAATGTAAACTTTAAGGTTAATTGTGTGTTTTTTAGATTCTATCATTTCAACTGATCACTTATTATATTTGATTGCGGGTTGGCAGTTAGGCTAGGATTTAGCTCTGTCGGTTGAGTGTTCGCAGGATTGAACCACCATGGTGGATCCATTCAACTGATTGTTTTTTTTTCTTGTTCCCACCAGTGCATCACAACCGGTCAGGTTTTTATTACTGTGATAATTTAATAATTAATTATACTGATTAAAAATTGCTTGCACCCTTTCAGTTTAATGCAGGTGATATAAGGCCAGTGGATGACATTCTCATTGCAAAGTTACGGCCAGGTCAGGTAGGTAATATTACTAACTTTATTTTAATCTTGAGTCTAGATCGTCTTTCTAAAACTTATAGGTGCTATTTCATATGTCTGTGGTGTGGAACATAACCCAATGTTAAAGTGCTCACTTGATGCGCGGTTGGTCTGGGACCGATGCCTGGCTGTGTTGGCCCATTGAGTTATTTCTTGCTCCATCCTGTGCACCACAACTGGTATATCAAAGGTCGTGGTATGTGCTATCCTGTCTGTGGGATGGTGCATGTAAAAGATCCCTTGCTACTAATGGAAAAATAATACAGGTTTCTTTTCTAACACGGCTCGGGATGTAGCCCAATGGTAAAGCGATTGCTCAGCATGTGGTCAGTCTGGGATCGATTCCCATTAGCGGGCCCATTGGGCTGTTTCTCATTCCAGCCAGTACACCACGACTGGTATATCAAAGGCTGTGGTATGTACTACCCTGTCTGTAGGATGGTGCATATAAAAGATCCCTTGCTACTAATCGAAAAGAGTAGCTCATGAAGTGGCGACAGCAGATTTCCTCTCTCAATATCTGTGTGGTCCTTAACCATATGTCTGATGCCATATAACCATAAATAAAATGTGTTAAATGCATCGTTAAATAAAACAATTCTTTTCCTTTCCTTTTCTAAGACTATATGTCGCAGTTACCAAATGTTTGACATCCAGTAGCAGATTATTAATAAATCAATGTGCTCTAGTGGTGTCGTTAAACAAAACAAAACATTCTTTCATATGTCTGCACTCTTTATTATTATTATTTTAATCCCACTGCCCCCTTTCCTTTATCTCCTTTTGAATTCCATCTCATTTCTTCCTGATCTGGCAACTCCTTTTTCAACTTCCACCTTCACATCCCAGTCCTTGTGTCTCCAACCGCAACATGTGCTTGTCTCTTGTGGCTATCTGTGCAACACATCTGCCATTCCCCATCAGCTTTTTAGCTGTGGGCTTAGTCTCACCACTTTGGGGAGTGTTCAGTAGTTCCTTCTTGCTGCACTCGATTGTTAACCATAACCTACATGTTGGAATTAATTATTGTTCAAATGTAACACAAATTATTTAATATACAGAAATGTTATATAAAGCTGCAATCTCTGGCATATGTTTATTATGTATTCTTTCAGAAAGATCATCCACATTAATTTTTCTTATTGTTGAAAACCCTTCTTTAAAGGGTCAGGATTTAGCTCATTCGGTAGAGCTTGGGTCAGAGGATCAAACCTTTTCGGTGGAGCCATTCGCTTTAATGCAGGGGTGCAGACAGTACTTGCCCGATTGTCAAATGCGAGTAACAATTCTGATGGACTAGTTAAAAAATGGAGCCAGTCAAAGATAATGCTTCCTAGAAATGGCTTATTTATTATGTTGAAAGTATGTTGCCAGTGTTTTGTAAATTTACATGAAAGAAATGTGATAAAAATTATATCAGAATATTAAAAATAATTATTGATTTGTCAGTCACGGTATGAGGCTTGATTTCATTTGTCATTTGATTTTTGATTTTGTTTGTTTGTTTAACACATTTTAATTACGGTTATATCGGCGTCGGACATATGGTTATGTCCAAAAAAAACCAGTGGTTAGCTGACGGGGATCGATCCTAAACTGACCGCGCATCAGGCGGGCACTGTACCACTGGGCTATGCTGCCCACTGTGTCATTTGATGTCACATACCAAGAATACTTAATAGCATATCTTTTGAAGTGGGGACAGTGTATGTTGTAATATTGCTCTAAGGCTGGTGGATTAGTAGATAGTAAATTCTAGTTGGTTCTGGCCCGGCAGGCTAGTGAAATATTTTCTATTTCTACACCCCTGTAATGGGCTTATAACCAATCTCCACTGACTGGCATATCAAACACCATGGTATGTGCTGTACTGTCTGTTGGAAAGTGCTTATAAAAATGTAGCAGGTTTCCTAAGACGACTATGTGCATGTATCAGAATTACAAAATGATTGACATCCAGTGGCCATTGATTAATTCATCAGTGTGCTTTAATGATAGTGTTAAACAAAAGCACTTTTTAACCATTCTTCGATTACATTTGACTATACTGGCTATCAACATTGTATAAAAAATATATATTTTTAAACTGAGGCCTGATATTTTTATTGATTTGTGTTACAAAGTATTCAAAAACTATGGCAACATGGCGATAGTCTTAGACAGTGACTCTTATTCTTAATAGTGACAGCACATACATTTATTAAAACTCTGATTGTTCATTTTGAATAATATTACAGCTTGATGATCCAGAAGGATTAGTTTATTTTTCATGTACTACATGTTAAATTGAAAGGAGTAAACAGGCAGTAAAGATTTTAATACACAGTTTAATAAGCAATGCTTTAATTCTCTATTTTCAGGAACTGGATCTAAAAATGCACTGTGTGAAAGGTGTAGGGAAAGACCATGCCAAGTTTTCTCCTGTTGGTAAGCGTTTAAATGATCACTAAGATCGATGGCAGTCACTTTTCGCACCCTTGTTTTGGCTTCGTACACACCAAGTAAAACATATCCAACAGTAATTTTTTAATAATGATATATTTGACAAAAGGTATGGTACTTTTTATTTCTTTAATCTTTTTAAACTTAAACTTAATATTTTGTTCAGAATTATGAAAATAAACGTATACCGACCTGTAAACAGCATTATCAAGGGGTCAAGTTTTGTAGACCAGTTTTTATTTTAATGTGGTGAAGCATTGTAGTAATATAGCTTTTTTTAAATTGAATGACATCAGTATTCCAATGACATCACTTTACATCTCCTTACAATAACACGAAACTGGATACATGACGTTTCCGTTTTCAGAATACTGGAAAAATTCAAATGCAGAATTGCACATTTAAATATGAATCTATAGTCTGTCCCATCCTCCTACACAAATATTTTTGGGTAAATAATTTCAGTTTTGTGTGGTGTAAGAAGAAAAGTAAAAATATTTTTGGAACATCGTTTCTAGATAATGGTAGCCCCACCTGCATTGCTAGTGATATTCAATGTTGAGCTAGTAAATAACTACTGTTGCCATGCCCGATGGGTATTGAAAAAGAAAAGAATCAAATGTTAAGTCTATTTTGTAAATATGAATATTCTCCCTCACCAAACCCCCAATGTTAGTATTTTGGAGCTGTATCTCCATCTTTAAGTGACATATCTGATTATTACTATTATTTAGTAAAATTGTATTAACTTAAAGTAAAGTAGGGCTAGTGAATTTTTAATTGTGGCTAGTAAATTTTTTTATTTATTAATGATCCCATGACTAGTAGATTTTATAAAAATTCTAGAAGCCCTGTTCGGAAATAACTGAAAAAAACTATTTTTGTGTCCAATTTAGGAAAAACAATCTCAGCTCAGAAATAAATAACTTGTAGTAAATGTCATAGCATAAAAAAGGTGTTCTCCATGGGACGGACTGTAGTAGACACTTTTGTCTGTGTACACTTATTTTATACGAATAGCCTAATATTACACTGTAAATAATTGTTTTAACCTCAGTGGGGGCAGGGTTTAAACCTCGGATCCTTCGTCTCTGTTTAATAACTTCGGTAATCAGTTAGGTCTCAACATAAAACATTTGTAAAGATGTGATTTTTAATAGATTTGAATATAGAACGGAATCTCTGTTACATGCATGTTAGTTTTGTAACAGTGATAGAGGCTCCACCGTGGTGTGTGTGGCTGAGAACAGGTTACCGAATTGATCACTATTGGCGGGACAAAGCCCATACAGTGGTAAAGTACTCACCAGATGCACGGTTTGTCTAAGATCGATCCTCATTGGTGGGCCCATGGGGCTATTTCTCAATCCAACCAGTGCTCCACAACTGGTGAGATAACGGCTGTGGTATGTACTATCATGTCTGTGGGATCTGCATATAAAAATGTCTTGCTGCTCATCAGAAAAAGTCCCAGTGCTCTATGGATCTGGTTGTGATGCTGGTGCTTTCTTGCACCTGCCAGGGTGGACGGTCCCTTCACTCGTCCACCCACAACCCTTTTCCTGTCCAGGATGAAGAGCCGGCATAAGTCTACATCTGCCCCCATGACAGGCATGTGCTAAAATAGCTTGCACTGCATGTGCACATTAAACCCAATGACCTGATCAGAAAGATGTTTCCTTGTCCCTTTCTGATACCATATAACTAATTGAAATATGTTGTGTCCTTAAATAAAAAATTTTTTTTTCTTTCTACAAAATTTAAGCAAAATGTTGTAAATAATGGGACTTTTCAAATTTCAAAAATATTTTACACCATCTAAGAACTTGAATCAGTAGATTTAATGGTATATATGTATTACATCAACAGCCACAGCGTCGTACAGACTTCTGCCTGAAATCATTCTCACACGTCCAGTCGAGGGAGAGAAAGCAGAGAGGTTACAGAAGTGTTTTTCTCCAGGAGTTATAGAACTTGATAATATTGATGGTGAGCGGTCTCTTCTCATTTATGATCCACTGAAACTAATACAAATTATACACATCAAAAGGTGTTCACATATAGTAAGATGTACACAAAAATGTAACAGAAAATTTGTGCTTTTCATTGCATGTAAAACATGGGTAAATTGATTGTATTAAAGTTAAATACACCAGGGTTTGTCAGATAAGAGCTGAAGTTGAAGTTTGGTGAATATTTCATTATGATTAGATATTTCAGGAATATCTTTTGTCCTCTCACCTGTATAAAGTGTTGTTGATTTTTTTTCTTGCCCACTGGACTGAATTAGCCAGCTTTTGTATGGTGCTAGATAAATATATTTAGCTCTCCGGTGCTGGATGATTTCTACATACGCTTGATGTCATAACTCAAGTTTTTCAGAATTCATCATTGTTTGAAAAATATTTAAACAAAATAATATTTGCAATTTTATATTTATTGGTACATGTAGGTGGTTACATTTTTATGTTAATGCATAAGGTGGACTATATATTTCTGCATATGTTAAATGAGTTTGTAGGTAAAATATTTACCAATCATTCTACAATAAAGTTTTTATAAACACCCCGTAGCTTACAAAATTAATGTTTTGTTAATGTAATTAAATGGGCAAGAAAAAGAACAATCCCTGTTATGAGGTATAGATACGGCAATTCCAGCTTTTGGGAAAAAATGATAATATATTCTATTAATCCCCTGCAGTGCGATTTGAAGGGAATATTAAAATGGGCATTGTCCATTCATCCTTGCTCCTTCCATCAATCTGACAAGTTTCCAGAAAATAACTCCAAAACCATTCAACAATGTTCGACAAATGTTTGAGAAAGTTGCTAGCCCCACAGAAGCTTTGGCTAGTGCACTATGTATTATAGTAATACAGTTGGTAATTTCCACTGGTCTAAACCAAATATTCACTAGCCAAGACCAAGCGCTAGTGGATTTGTCATGCCCTGAATCATTCAAGGTAACTTCATGAAACGTACACATGGCATAATTTATGTTAACAACTGCTATCTAAAGTTATTTAGAACCATCATTATCTCATGGTGTTTGATTTGGTCCCTTTAACGTGAAAATAATGAGCTTTCACTGTATTTGAGAATAATGTTCTTTTTTTTATTTGTAAAATTGTCTAGTTGGTTTGTCCAAGAAACAATGTCCATATATCTGCCTCTAACAAAGCATGACTGTTGTATTAACTTGAGAATGGATTATTTTTTCACCAGGGGTACTTCGTGCACGTGTTGCAAACCCGAGACGAGACACTTGCAGTCGAGAAGTTTTCCGTCATTCAGATCTTAAAAACTGTGTCAAGCTGAATCGAGTTCGAAATCACTTTATATGTAAGTTATGTGATATTATTTAAAGCTGCTGATCAATATTTCCGAGGTTACTTACATGTACATCTACTTCTTTAGTTTCACACCGAGGTTACATACATGTACATCTACTTCTTTAGTTTCACACTGAGGTTACATACATGTATATCTACTTCTTTAGTTTCACACCGAGGTTACATACATGTACATCTACTGCTTTAGTTTCACACCGAGGTTACATACATGTATATCTACTTCTTTAGTTTCACACCGAGGTTA
>JAECMU010163929.1:0-11516 GCA_016106625.1 Dracogyra subfuscus
AAATGTGTTACAGGTTTGTAAATTAAACTAAACTTAATGTTAATTTTCATGAACTGAAACTAGGGTATGTCCCTTTAATGTTGTCTTACTACAACTGCAAAAATGTCTAAACAAATTATAATTGTATTGATTCTGACACCACTAAAACACAGTAATTAATTAAACATCAGCTACTGGAAATCCCCTACCCCACTCCCACAGAGTATGTGACATTGGGGGTTTTAAAATACATTTTTCAGGGGAGCATGTCTCCCCCCCCCCCACCCCCTCTTATAAATATCATTCACCACAGTCTAAGCAGCCCCAATTCCTGCACGCATTCCTGTATAGTCTTTAAAACAAATCTGCTAAATTTTTCTAATAGCAACAAGGGATCTTTTATAAGCACCTTCTTCCATCATCAGAACAGAAAACACCACAGCCTTTGACATCAGTCATGGGGTACTGGTTGAATGAGATAAAACTTAGTAGGTTTGATCCTTCAACACAAGCACCTGAATGCTGCATACTAATACTTTTCAACATTTCTAGGTGTCACCATTTTCCATTTTTTGCTTATTGCTTATAAAATATCTTTATGGACAAGAACATTTAAATGTGATTGAGTTTGTGGTTTTAAATTATGCAAGACTTACTCATTGTTACAATCTTTCAAATTCATCCTTCTGATGTCGTATCTCATGATGATCCCATTCGGGTGTTCTGGAAGTTTCCACTGCACCAGTATTGTTGTAGAATTAACCGGTGACAGAGTAGGAGGAAACACTCCCCGAGGTACCGCCTCAGAGGTAGTCCCTGGGGCAACTTTACTCTTGGTGCACGCAAACACTGTACAGGCTTCAATCTGAAACAGCCATATAAACATTTAATATTCAATTTTTACAGTGTCAGGATGCATTACATCTTGCAGGATTTTATTTTTTTATTTCAAATTTTTCAACAAGATGTTTTTATCTAACATCTTATCTGTTGTTTATATTATGGTCTCCTGTTAAATTGAAAGCATAAACAAAATCAGTCCAATAAATATTTTATATAGTACAAAAATAAGAAATAGACAAACTATTCTAAGCTTAGTACAGAAAAATACACAAAATGCCATTAGACTTTGTACCTAATACCAACCAGAGTATCAAGCTCTGTAATTGCCCACTGCAATCAACAATGTAGTCGAGTTTCTAATTTTCCACAGCACCTTTTTTTATGCTGTGGATTATATTCAAATATTTTTCTATAGGATGATTTTTTGGTGTCTAAACATGTTCTTAATTGGAGGGATTATGACTCATCTAGTTAGATAAGAATATTTGTGACCACTGTACGATTTGTCTCAATTTTGAAGCTTCTGTGAAACATTATGGACAATGATGCTTAATCTGTTATATATTTAAATTAAAAAGACCATTCCGAAAACTATATATGTGCAACTACATTGTCAAAAGTCAATGTTAAATGTGAAGCATGTTAACAAAAAAACACAAAAAAACAAAAACATGAGTAAATCCCTAAACTCACATAAATGTTATAAACAGTATAAGGCTCTAAGCCAGTAATAATCATGGATCCAGGCGTTGTTTGATTGGTTGGTATTTGATCCTCATCCACATAGATAGTATAGTTCTGTATGTCACCATTGGGATTCTGTGGTGCTGTCCAGGCAACTCTCAGAGACGTATCACTGATCACTGTCAGAATGGGTGGCGCTAGACCAACTGGTGCTGCATATACAACAAAACATAACATTTACAAGAAGTAAAATCAATATTTATACATCTATTGATGGTCATATCAGAGCTCAAACTTAACCACAGCACCAACAACAATTACTGTTGTTGAGGCCAAAGTCACTGTTGTGCCACTAGATAAAAATTACTGCTGTCAGTTAAGATCCTCAACTACTGCAACTACTCCTTGTGGACAATATCTACAATAAAATAGATTTACATACAACATACAGCAAAATAGCCTTTCGGTCATGTTTATTTGCAGCAAAAGTAACTTTTAAAACAATTGCCATATATAGGCAGGTAGTTTTTAAGAAAATTACCATAGGCAACACATTTTTTAAAAGTCTGAGCCCTGCATATGAAAGCAAGTTTTATTATTTTTATTATTACTTTCATTATTATGGTGGTACCAAACCAAATAACTTCTGGCTGGGTCAAAGGTCGAGGTGCACCCATCTTTTGATAGAGAAATGAACACCACAAGTCCTATGATTGGTTATAAATGTGAGTGTGTTGGTTGTAAAAAATAATAATGTAATGATGATAAAGTTAATATTGAATATGCAACAATAAGGGCGTATACTACCAAATCAAATCCCATAGATGACAATAGTAACATATGTGGCTAAAACTCCTACTTGCAGTGTATCAATCGACATAAACGCCACTAATATAAATTCTACCACCCCTCACACTTAAAGTGAACCAGAGAAAATTGGGGTTCAAGCTGCTCGGTTCTAAGATAATGAGTAGCGTCTATTACTACCCTAGTTTACGCACAAAATTCAAGTACTTTTTGTTACAGGTACCCCATACATGTTTCAAGCACATGTCTACTTGACACATTGGTACTAGATGAAATAAAATTGCATATTTATTTTACCCAGATGAAACTCAGCACCACTATTATGATATACATATTATGATCTTCATCACCACTAGCATTATTAAAACACCATCATCATCATCATCATCATCACCATCATCATCATTACATCATAAACAAATATAAAGCAGAATCCAACCTAAAACATAGAAGTATATATTTGAGGGTCTTGAAAACCAGAAAAAAGGTATATCTATAATGTCTAAAATTCCCAAATAGGGAATAAAACCACTCAGTTAAAATTAACACCAGAAATTTCACCAGTAACTAAAATGACTTCCTCAGGAATTACAGTTCAGTATAAATATCTGTACTGAATATATGACCTAGTGCTGTATAGATCAGGACCCCATTTCACGAAGTAATCTTAGCCCTTAGATGTTAGGAGCATAGCTACCCTATGCACTTAAGTTAATCTTTCAGCTAAGATCACTTTGTGGAACGGGGCCCCATTTTATGAAGTAGTCTTAACACTATGATCACCTTATTTGCATATGTACTGTACCTTGTGCACTTAAGGTGATCTTAAAGCTAAAATCACTTTATAAAACGGAACCAAGGTGGAAATGATGGGGACAGTTTATTGCGGGGGGTGGGGAGGAGAATGCCCTGAAATGCATATTTGAATATTGTTTCTACAAACCTCCGTCTGAAGTTCTGCCTACGACAGGCTTGCTGGTAATACTGGCTCCACCAAATATAGTCACAGTGAGCTTGATGGTGTAGTTTACATTTGGAACCAAGTCCTGCAATTCCAGGCTTGTATTTGATGGGTCCGCTTCCTGTGAGATGACCTGACCCTTGCTTCTAGCCTCCACAGTCAGATTCTGAACATCACCCTGGAGTTCCACTGGAGCTAAAACCAAATAAATGATTTAAATGCTAAAATATTTTTGTAAAAACTAAATTAAAGTTTTTATTGTAGTAACTTTTGATTTAAAAGGATAACACAATGTTCATTTTTTTATACATATATTTTTCTTACACACCCATTGATAACACATATTTGTTTACACATGTGCATGTGTTAACAATTTCAAGACATACGACTGGCTGCTCCTAGGTGATGTCCAGATGATACATCCAAACAAAAAACAACACAAAGTGCAAAGGCTGTAAATAACTTTTAGTTAAAAAAGATGTTAAAATGTGGTTAAAACATGATTTTTGTGGATATGTAAGAAATAGAATAAAACATTTGTGACTATTAGATACAATTTATCTTACAAGTCGTTGTTAAAAAACATATCAAACTCACCTTTCTCATTAGATAAATGGTATCTTAACAGCCACTCATGTATTATTTTTTGTATATACAGTTACTGGTCCTTGTTTAATACAAAATAAAGCCACATCCTTTAAAATATTCTATGGGCATTGAAACAAGTTACACAATTATTTTTCCAATAATAGTTTCCGACCAGTAATTGAAAATTAAAAAAATATATATCCAGAAGCCAGTTACTTGGAAGAGTCCATTCCACACGCAGAGCCAGATGATTAACAGTTGAGACCGTGATGTTGGGTGGTCGCCGTGGTAATCCCCCAAATGTGGTCACTTCCTCAGATGGCTGACTGGTGATCTGACCAATCTGATTGAAGACGGTCACTCGGTAGATGTAAGTTGTAAACATGGGCAACCCACGGTCCTCATAGAAGAAGGCCGTCCCAGAATACACACTCTGCCATTCCAACAGATCTGAAACGGACCCTGAAACAACAGACATTATACATGTGCATGTCAGGGTAGTAGCTAGTGGGGGGTGCAAGGGGGCTCTTGAGAGGGGAGCTTAATGTTCCTCAGGAAAAATACATTTTTAAAAATGAAAATTTACTGATACCAGGGGAGTGGTTTCACCCTCAATTCCCACCCCTCTGTCTATGCATTAACATTTTGAAGAAACCTTTACAGAAAAATTATATAATGTCATAAATAGGTACCAGAACCTGTTGAGAGGAAATGAGAGCACCCCATTAAATAAGTTAATATTAAGTAAGAATCACATATCACATGGCCTATACAAAAAGAAAAACCCACCAGATTGTCAGAGTTCAGGTAGCCAAAACAAATAACATGGAAAAAGCACACTTCTGAAAATTAAGACCACTGCAAAAACATATTTTCAATATACCAAACCAATCCTTTTGTTTCTATCATATTTCAAATATATCAAACCAATCCTTTTGGTTCTATCATATTTTCAATATACCAAACCAATCCTTTTGGTTCTATCATATTTCCAATATACCAAACCAATCATTTTGTTTTTATCATATTTCAAATATACCAATCCAATCCTTTTGTTTCTATCAAATGTTCAATATACTAAACAAATTTTGTGTTGAATTAATTTAAAATATCATATGTTTGGTAAAAAAATGTGGGCCAATTACAAAAACATTTATGTTTACGGCAATAAATATATTTAAGCTGAAAGTGTACAATAATCATGCAATGAAAAACCCACCTAAGCATAATACACTATTAAAAACACTCACCATCAAGGGAAGTGAATTCTATTTACATGCCCACATCCCGAAGGTTCAAGCATGCCTATCCCTGATTTAGCCTCTGACTTTACCAGTGGTCAATTCCTGGGCAGGAGGGTGTGGGAGAAGTTAAAGTTGAGTGGTACAATTTTGAGAACTCACCGTCAAGAGGTTGTCTGACTTTTTGTCTGGAGAGTTCAAAACTGACCGAGGGGCCTCCTGGTTGTTTGGGTCTCTGCCACAAGACTGAGATCATTGACTGGGATATGGCAGTGGGGGTCGGTGGGTTCTGACCCACTGGGATGCTGGCATCTGTCCTCACTTGGAAAGGCACACTCTCCGTACACCCACCAGCTGTAATGAACACTAGCAATGACTGTCTTTGATTTTAAATTTATTGTGAAAAGAATCTGCTATGATTAAATATAATTATATCATGTAATTTTTATTATTACAATGGTTTCAGTGACTGGAATTACATGTACGTATATTTATTTATATGTAAGATTTGCAATTAAAATCTGATGGATTTAAAACACAAAGTCTACATCATGATATCAACACAATATTTTGATCATCTACCTCTACTCATATAATAATTCAAAACTTTTGTTTTCATAACTAAAAAATCAAATTCAAAGTAGAACCAAAAATTTATTTTTCAAATGGCATTTAGCAGTTGTGACATTATAATTGGTGTAATTGGAATAACAGGTATAAACATTTATAAAGCGGGCAGCATAGCCCAGTGGTACAGTGGCCGCCTGATGCACGGTCGGTCTAGGATCGATCCCCGTGAGCTAACCACTGGATTTTTTCTTGACATAACCATATGACCGATGCCGATATAACCGTAATTATAATGTGTTGAGTGCGTCGTTAAAAAAAAATATATATATATTAAAAAAATAATAATAAATAAGACACATGTGAAAGTAAAAGAAGGTATTTCATTTGTATAACTTGTTGTATTTAAGAAAACAATAATAAACAATTCAGCACATTCTGCATGAACAAAACCCCATACAAAATATGAATGAAAAGGTTCTTTCCAAATAGGTTATGACCAGGTCAAAGGTTAGTAACCTGACAACCAGCATCACCATCAAAGAAAGAAAGAAATGTTTTATTTAATAACACACTCAACACATTTAATTTATGGTTATATGGCATCAGACATGTGGTTACGGACCACACAGATACTGAGAGAGCAAACTCGCTGTTGCCACTTCATGGGCTACTCTTTTTGATTAGCAGCAAGGGATCTTTTATATGCACCATCCCAGAGACAGGATAGTACATACCAGGGCCTGTGATATACAAGTAGTGGTGCACTGGCTGGAACGAGACATAGCACACTGATGGGGATCGATCCTAGACTGACCAAACATCAAGCAAGCGCTTTACCACTGGGCTACGTCCTGCCCCACATCAGCATCATACGTACATGTACAAGCGGTGACAGTGACAGCATATTTGGTGAATGGTATGAGATCGGTTATATCAACCATCAGTGTGGTTGTGTTTCGTATCTCTATCTGTGGCTCTGGCAGTCTGATGATGTATGACTCGAGGACACCATTCGGCTGTATGGGAGGTTTCCAAGAAACACGCATCGATGTTGGACTCAAGATATTCACATTAGGGGGCAACACTCCGGCTGGACCTGAAAAGAAAAAGTTATTCATTAACTCTGTTGTTTGCTTTTTCCCATTTTAAGTCATTATTAACAAGATTTGTTTTGGTAGATTTAGTCTTCTACATATAACAAATTGCTGTTGATTTGTATTTTTCATTTTTAACAGTGATCTATTTCTTTCAGTTCCATGCTTCAAATGTGTACCACATTCACAACATCTCAAACTTTAAAATAAGACTGATTACCTTACAAAATGATAAAAAATACTCAATAAATGAAAGAAAAATACATGACATTGATATTAAATTCATATAAATGGCTAAACAAAACAATTGCTGTGTCCTATTTTTCAGGGTCAGATAAATGAGGTTTTGGACTATGTGAAATAGACATTTGCCTTTTATTGACTTATAAAAAAGCTGCAGGTTCAATCAACACCTGGTGTCTTTCACCAGAAACAACTACCCAACTTGTAAATTGTAGACTATGTCAAATAAAATGTGTTGGGAGAAGATATGTTTAAAAAGAAGAAAAAGAAAAGACTTACAACTATGATTCTCACAAATACATGTGTCTGAAAAAGCCTACAAATCTAAATGACAAAACCATAATACATGTTCAAGGGCCAGTTCCACGAAACGATCTTGGCACCAAGATCACCTCAGTGCATAAGGTAGCTATGCACTTATGGTGATCTTAGGGCTAAGATCACTTTGTGGAATGGGGCTCAAGGCTGTTTCTCTGCACATTGCAGAGTCAAATGAGCATTTGGAAGAATGGTGGTTGATTCTATGAGTCTCTATCTAGTGTCTTGTCTATAGGAGGACAGCCACTCCTGATGAGATTATTTACTGGAGATTCCACCCTTCTTGCACTGCTACAGAGGACTCCAACTCTCAAACTAGTTTACTAAATCAAAACTAGCACTGTACATACATATAGCTCCTTAGAATAAGATAACTTACGTGATGACATAGTGGTGACCGATCCCCAGGCTCCTGCACCAGACCCAGCAGTGTTGGTGACTCTAATACGATAATCGTACGTTGTAAACGGAGACAGTGCTGCTGATTCATCAATGTAGGCTAGTTCTGCTGTTGCTGGAAATGATGCCACAAGTTCGACATTATCCGTGTTGGTAATCTTCCGCTCCAATGAGTACCCAGTTAACAGACCATTTGGATTGGCTGGTTTAGACCACCTGACTTCAACCGAGGCTGGAGTGGGTGACTTTAGAACTGGTGCTGCTATACCATCAGGTGCTAAGAAAGCAATAAATACCAGAAATTAATGTTTATTAATATTGCTATGGATATAAATTTGTGGGGAAATTCCAAACAAAGAAAACAAGAATGTAAAACAGTTTTAGTAGTTAACATAGTTAACAAAAATACAAAAGATGAAAAACTCTTTTGATTGTTAAGATAAATTTGTGGGAAAATTCTAAACAAATGAAACAAGAACAGAAAACAATTTTGTCTGTTAACATAGTTCCGAAAAATCAAAAAAATTAAAACACTTTCGACTGTTAAGATATTTCAAAGAAATATACATGTAAAAGATAAAATAATAATAACATTTTATGTCAACAAATTCAAAATATTTAAGCAATCCAACAAGATATTTCTACATTAGCTCAGTTGGTTGAGTACAAGAGTAGATAGAGAGTCCATAATTCAATTGCCTTCAGTGGAGGTATATTTATCTGTTAAATTAATGGATAAACATTGACCAAACTACTATCCTTAGAGGAATATGCATTTGTCTGAGACCAGGTGAAGTTGAAAAGAATTATGAATACTGCATGTAGCTGCCATCAATTTCTATAGGTTAAAGAGAGAAAATAAACAATCACAGACTATCAACATTTTATTCCAGCTAGTAAAACTACAGTCTCCAATACTCAAACAAATCATTAGAATACAAGTATTTTTAGTTCACCTGCTTCTAAGGTGCGGACTCTGGTTGATTCACCACTAATAGTACAGCCAGCTAGGGTGCACACTTCAACAATGAAAGTATAGAAGGTGAACGGAGTCAGGCCATCAGCCTGAAACACTGTGATATTGCCTGGAACCTGCAAAACAAATACACATTTTAACAGACTAATTGTCATCTTGACATCTTTAGATCCTAAATTAAACAGGTGCAATGTCAACCTAATAGAAATTTTAATGTTCACTGTGTACCATACAATATATGTGTTTTGGAGATCTGAATAAAAACTGAATTCAAAAAAATTCCACTCATAATTGTTAATATATTTAAAAAAGAATTTGCAAAACATTTGTCATCAAGAGAGATTTTACAAAAAGATGTCAATGCAGATAGTGTTTGCTAAATGTTTCAAATATTTCAATAACATATTATGCTGAACTTCATTAAATTTCACACACCAAGCATCAGATATAAGCTTGTAGCTTTTTTTTACCTTAATATAGTCTCCATATTACAGTTAAAAGGAAATGTCAAGGACTCACGGTTGTTCTTGGATCACCATTCTGAAAGATGTTATATTCCTTGATGATTCCATTGGGGTTGACAGGTGGACTCCAATCCAGGCTGATGTATCGAGCTTTTACAGCTCTTATTGCTGGTGGGTCAAAGCCAGTTGGCTCTGGAAGAAACAAAAACAAGAAATAATGTTACCAATGATCAACTATTACATATCTAACAAATTTAAAAGAAAACCAGAAAGGAAATGTATCAGATTTAAAATGATACTAGTAATGTAAAAAGTAATTTTTGTATAATATAAATATTTTTAATATCACTTATTTGATATATTAAATCACTTAACACAAGTACTTATTGTACTAATACAAATGATTCATGTTAAATGGACAATTAACAACACTTACTATGTATTAATGTACTAGCACTAACACTTAATCTTTGTTTTGCTATTTTCACTGGTGTCTTATTTCTGTTTATTATCCATATGGTTCAACATAACCTAGTTAATAAAAATCATACAAAGCACATGTGCAATAACAGTGATGACATAATTTTGGGAAGCAACATCATAACATGGTGTTACTTCTCCAGTCCTAGGTCAGACTGCATTTCAAATTTGACATAATTTTGTCATCTCCTTCTAGTTATGGCTGAAACATTTTGAGTTGGGTCTTGTTATTTATAAAGAAAACAACACTAATAATATGGATAATAAAGAAATTATTACACTCGTGTGTGAGTCGTACTGAGTTTACATGTATTACCCTCGCTCTTGCTCAGGCAATGACAAAATCCTGACACTCGTTACATAAAATCATCATGAAACACACACCAGTATAATAATCTCTATACATTTCTGAATATTTTTTAACTCTGAAAAATCTTGTACATATACATATGTATTTAAGCCTGTTTTAGAGCAACCACCCAGTGGAATATCTCTTATGACAGGCCATGGGTGATCATTTAAGCAAATCTGACTTGACTTAAGAAATAAAACAGCCTGTGTCAGTTATTATACTAACTGTCCTGTCTGGTGACTTGTGAGATCCAGTCTGATGTGGTTATTCCCTCACTGGTCTTCGCCTGTAAACGGAACTCATACACTGTGAATGGTAGAAGATTCTCCTTCACATATGAGAAGGTTGTGGTAGGTCCAAAAACACTGCAGTACAATAAAAACAAGATGGTTATTCAGTTGTTTAACAGTATTTGAAAATTGTTTTAAAGGACAAAAACAGAATGTTAAAAAGATTTAAAATTTGTCATGACATGTTTGTTAGTGTTGGTAGTACATAAATACTTTGATCTATCAACTGCTGTTTTTGTTAGTACAGTGAACAAGCCTTGATGGCGTCATGGTTTAAAGCCATCAGACATAAGGCTGGTAGGTACAAGGTTCGCAGACCAGTACTGGCTCCCATCCATGCCTCTATGGGTAGGTGTAAGACTGCTAAACCCTCTTCTCTCTCAATAACCACAAAACAAACTAACCCCTAACTCACTGTCCTGGACAGACAGCCCAAATTGCTGAAGTTTGTGCCCAGGACAATGCGCTTGAACCTTAATTGGATATAAGCATGAAAATAAGTTGAAATGAAATGAAAGTAAAGCAGACACCCATGGGACCAAGTAAAAAGTCTGGTTTTAATTAGTGTATAATTTAGAGAAATTCTCTTCTTGATATTTCAAAAGGATTATGGTAAATATCTGGTTTTTAGAAAATTCTGTTTACAGAGAGTTTGGTTTTGAGGATTTTAACGGAATTTTGTTAATAAATGTATTGGGCTGTTCCCACATTAATCACACAATGAAAGTGGGAGGTGCCATAGTCTGCTGGGCCTTCTGCAATATTTTCTCTATACATTATTGGTCTAAATCAAATTTTAGTTTTTGATTGATGGGTGTACTAATAAGGTTGCCTCTTGCTCCCCAACCACCTGGAACAGCCCTTACTCTTGTATCACAGCATCTTCTTTCTTTTTTCTTGCTCCCCAACCCCCAGGACCAAATATGGAACAGCCCTTACTCTTGTATAAAAGCATTATCTTTCTTTTCTCTTGATCCCCAACCCCCAGAATCAAATCTGGAACAGCCCTTACTCTTGTATAAAAGCATTATCTTTCTTTTCTCTTGATCCCCGACCCCCAGAATCAAATCTGGAACAGCCCTTACTCTTGTATAAAAGCATTATCTTTCTTTTCTCTTGATCCCCAACCCCCAGAATCAAATCTGGAACAGCCCTTAAATTACTTTGTATAAAAGCATCATCTTTCTTTTCTCTTGCTCCTCAACCACCAGAATCAAATCAGCCCTT
>JAECMU010163965.1:0-16537 GCA_016106625.1 Dracogyra subfuscus
TTACTTTAGGTGCAGACCTACTTTTTACTGTTATAATGACAGCCATTATAAGAATTAATACTTTTTCATGTTTGAAAGCTTGGTAAATATGGACTGTAGGCGTTTTCATTACATCACAGCCCTCGCATTATAATATCTATTTCACAGTTCACAAACCAACTATTACCTAAAAGACGTGGATCATCACAATATGCGACAACATTTGGTTTGTCGTCAAGGGCGTAGAAACACGTCTGGCGTCCATAGCAACACGTCAACAGACAATACATCGTCTTAACATTCCTACTGCGATAAATAAATTAAATAAATAAATAAAAAGTTAAAAAAATAAGAACCCACAAAAAAACGTGAACGTAGACAAAACTAACAATAGAGAGAAAGCCAATAGACCCCGCGTATTGACGGATATCGTCGTCTGCTACAAAGCGCCACAATGGCGGAGACCTTGGTGACGGGCGGTTTCAGTGAATATGACCACTCGACGAGTAGCGCGTCCTTTCATTCCCCGCCTGATATTGCGCGATAATATTCTCGAGTTTGGTTAGGAAGAGCAATTATTAAGCAGATAGGAATTCATGTTTATTGTTATTACGAGTGTTTCAGTAACTATTGAATCAGGCAAAGGCACGACCCTGATCGTCGGTTCTCTATCTGATTAGTATCAGGCGACAATGGAACACTTCTGTTTCATTGCTTTAAGATAGGCTAATCGTGATCTGAAATGGCGTTGTATGGAAGCGTTTCAACGACATGAAGGAGATGATATGGGCACAGAACATGCTTAGGTATGCAGTTTCAAATGTATGGCGTGATAAGGAATAGTTTTGAAGAAAAAAAAACCTAAATAAAATCAACTAGTCAGTCGATCGTCATATAGAGCAATCATACATCCAACCAACGATTGATTTATTAACCAAACAATCAGTCAACCAACAACCAACCAACTACCAAAAAGGATCGATCGATCGATGATTGTTGCTGCATTCGGACATTATTTTGTAGGAATGTTTTTGTTTTGTTGTTAACAGCAGTTGATATATGTATGAGCACGCATCAGCCCTTCCACCTACCAAGAACTAGTGACGTCCACATTTTGAAAATCTTTCTCATCTTTTAAAATTCCGGGATGTGCACTTTTACACAGTATGTTCTGCAAAAAATAAACAAAAAGTCCCAGAATACAATCTTGTTAGCAATTCCTGCATTTGCATACCTCTCAGTTATCATGCATTTGGCGTGAGTCTCACGCATTTGTAACAAATATCACGCCCTGATGCAACGTTACAATAATCTCACACTTTTTCTAAAAATTAAAATATTTTTTTAATCGTGGTCTATATTTTAGAGCTGAATGGAATTATATGCTGATTATGCAGGTCTTTGAATTCGTTACCTATTAATAATAATACAGCATATCGAACCTTGGTTCAGTACCAACAATCACTCGCGGGTGCTATCGATGACCGACATTTATGGTTTAACATTAACTGTATTAATTCGTAAAAATTGCACTCGGTCGATTTATTTGTTTAGAGATTTCTATTTTGGACTTAAACAAACAACAACAAAAAACTTCCCGCTGAACCCGACCAAGAGCCTTCAGTCCCTGGACCCTGATTTATAATTTTCTCACGCCTAAGAATTATCACAGGTTGACAGCTCTGCAGTTGTAACAAATGACAATGAAGAAGGGTACCCCGTTAACAGGGGTGAATACATGATTTTGTGAAAGGGAGAGCACAACAAAGGACTGGAGATGGCATGACATGTACTGACTGGTTTGAATATTGATAGTAATAAAATATGTGGGGGAAAAAGATGGCATGAGAGTGCCATTCGCGGCATAAAGGGTGTGGGTGTGGTGTTTGTGGCCTCTATACCATCCCATGTAGTCCATGAAGTTTTATAACATATCGGTATAACCCAGATATGTTATCAGCTCAGAAAGGATCATTCTTAAACGTTCGAATCTGGATCGTGTTTAAAGTTTGAAAATTGTTTGCACGACATTCCTTTGCGTACGTTTTACCGAACCGTCGTGTAACAGTGTCCTTTCAGAATGCCTTTTTGAATTGAAACTTGCGAAATAAGCTGGACGATATTTGTTTTGTTGATGTTGAAAATATTAGTCAAAGTCTTTATACATTAACGGATAATGAATGTCGTGCTTGGCGTGGGTGTTCAGCTTACCTATAATGTTGACGTATATGCTTAGGCCAGGTCCCAGTTGTTCATGAATCGTTACGTTAACCCTGGGTTTGTGTAAGAGTTTCCTTTTAATTATGTTTGCACCAATAAGAAATACATTTTAGATTTGTTTTTTCTTAATCAAGTTTCAACTTGTTTGTGTTTTTAATTATTATTTGTATTGATTCAGTTGTTAAAAGCAAAGTTAAATTAATTCTGGGAGAGTCTAATAGTTTCCTAGTAACTATTTTTGCACCAATACGAAATCAATTTTAGTGTTATTTGTATTGATTCAGTTCTTTGTTTTGAAATATTCTGTTAACCACATTACACGACGGCTGTCAAATGCCGACTAAAAACAAAACTATTTTGAGTACTTAATATTTTAACTAGCCGCAAATGGATTAAAGAAATATATTTTGGACATCAATGAGTGCTGTTGGGGTTTTGGTTTTTTATTTATTTAAATGTTTTTTAATTTTGATTTGTTTTCCTCTTTGCCGATTAAGATTCAAACAAATTAAATGAACTTTACAGACACTCAGGCTGTATCCCAATGCATTATGTTACATTTTCTTGTGTTACATTACATATAACATTACAAGGGAGCAACATAAAAATTTTTTTATTCATTTACTGTTACATACAATGGCTTTTTCATCCTAACACAAAATGGTAATTGTGATACTCTGTCTAGATTATCACAGAAAAAAAAATATTCTCCTGCTAAGACATGTCATGTCCAGAAATATGTTTCATGCATTTCACAAGAACAAAACAGCACATGCCATGACATTTGATATATTACTCACTGAGCACTTTTTGAACTACAAAAATAAAAATAAAAATGAAGCAACAACATCTAAACAAAATAAGGTGCTCTTCAGGGGAGGCGCTGTGGAAATAATTCCAGATAAAGTAATAGGCGGCAACACTTAACAGTTGATGCTTGTACATTGCATTTTATTTCAACTTATTTTCGTGCGTATATGCAATTGAGGTTCAAGCACGCTATCCTGGGCACACACAGCTATCTGGGCTGTCTGTCAAGGACAGTGGGTTAGTTGTTAGTGAGAGAGAGAGAGAGAGAGAGAGAGAGAGAGAGAGAGAGAGAGAGAGAGAGAGAGAGAGAGAGAGAGAGAGAGAGTGAGAGAGTGGAGAGGAGGTTGTAGTGGCCTTACTAATGCCCACTGAGTCGTTAAACCTTGCTCTGGGTAGGAGTAGGTGACAGGCTGCGAACCCTATACCTACCAGCCGTATGCCCGATAGCTTAACCACACCACCGAGGCTGGTGATTGTTGTATAGATCCACAACATTACGTAATCCTCATAAAATATTTGGAAATTGACTAACCGTTAGACAAGTGAACGAACGGTTTAATAACTAACACCCGAGAAGTCGTTAAAGGGTGTAAATGTGTTTTCTTTTTTTCGGATACCAACACTACGCTTGATTTAAGCAGAAAGGGATATTTGTGTTTATGACAGGCTAGGACACTGAGTTAACCGTTGATTTAACAGCACAAACAGTGAATCGTTTTTGGTTGATGTCATTTAATACAAACCAATGGACCATGATGGTCCGTAGTCAAGCTAAACTATTGTGGCTCCAAAGTGATTCATTGTGAATCCAGGGTGAACACCGAGGATTTTAGCAGAGGTGCTCTCGTTTCATGAAAAATAAATTCACAAAAATAAACAATCATGGCGGACATTTTTAGTCTCGATGCGGATCAGTATGTTCCGTTCATGCTCGGAACAGACAGGTATGTAACAATTAAAATCTTGCCCAGTGGCGTAGCTAGGTGGTGAATGAGGTGTGTAAGCGCCCCTTCGTAGAACTAATTGTTGATTTGTACCCGGCATTTGACCTTAACTGAAGGTCCAGGGTTGTTTCGTTTGTTTCGTTTTGTTTTGTTTGTTTGTTTGTTTTTGTGGGTTTTTTTGTTGGGGGCTTTGGGGTTTTGTTTAAGGGGTTGCATTGTATATTATTACCTTTCCTGACAGCGCCACTAGTAACACACACACAAACACGCACACACACACACACACATTGAAAAAAAAAGAACAAAAAACTCCACAAAAAACCACTAGTACTTATTTGATATTTTTAAAAGAAGGCATTGTGTTTAATTAATTAATGGGTGTTTTTTTATCATTTTTTTTTTAGTAGCAATTCGATATAACGTACGTGAAAATATACTATAAGAAATGTTCAACTGAATCCGACATTGCTTAAATATTTCTGAAGGCAAGCCATGGCTAGGTTAAATAAAGTTCCCTTTTTAGTGAATATTGCATTCAACGAAAAAAAACCTCAATTTGAATGAATATAATTATATTATCGTGTAGGTTCAATCGAGACTTGGGCCCAATTTCACAAAACATCGTAAGTCTAGTTTTACACGTAAATGTAAATCTACGACTAAACCACAGTTCTTATTACTATATGTACAAAGACAGTTGACGGTAAGGGTAGCAGGGTTTGATTTGGTGTTAAACACCCAGCAGACAGTAGTCCGGAGGGACGTAGTAAGTGGGTTCTTACTATGTCCGGATCTTGTTACATACCCCAACTAATGTTCAAAACTTGTGGCATCATGTTTCAACCGTTTCTCGGCCTAAATAATGCAACAAATGGACATACAAACCAAAACTGTATAACCTACCGTCCTCACAAAATCCCGATTGAAGTACTTGCATCATTATTTACAAAATAAATCTTCAACCACAACCTTAAGAAATATCCCCGCCATTTTAAATTTGCTAAGTAGAGACAAGCAACTCGCCGTGCACGTTAAGAAAAGTATTGACTTAGCGTGCCCCGTACAGTAAGCAGACAGTTGACCATGTATATGAAAACACACGAGTTTCAGGCGCGTGTGCAGGATAATTTAAGCATGGGGGTCTAGACTGTGGGGAGCGAAGGCTATAGGGGTGTTGGGTCATGTTCCCCCAGAAAGTACATTAAAAATGAAGTTGTTTGGAGCATGGAGGTTCGACCCCGCTCCGTTCTGAACAGGCGCCTGAGTTTAAAAAACCAACATTATGTTCCTGTCTGAGTCAGGCCACCGATCTTATCGGACGTCAACTCGGGATGGGCGTGTTCGAAACCCTAGTGGTATATGTGCATGTTAAATTAGTTAACTATATATCTATCTAGCTATCTATCGATCTATCGATCTATCTATCTATCAACCTACCTACCTAAATGTTATCAGACGAGGAGGCAAGGTAGCTCAAATTATTGAGGTGTGTTTCCAGGACATACGTCCTTCAACCTTAATTGGACGTAATCCTTAAAATAAACTGGCATGCCTGAATAAATGACTCAATGAATGAACGAACGAGTGAGTGACAGACAGATAATCGAGACTGACCGTTTTGTAGACCGGTCGGAAGTCATGCGTTTGGGATATTATGTTATTGTGTTTCAGTTAATGGTAATCTTATGTTCTCTTAATAACCAGTCTATATTCGGCTTGTTCGCCAACACATTTATTCACTTGGTTCACTTTAAGTGTCCCTCTACGTGGATTATTGGTACATGAAAAACATTTAATAAGTGTAAAACAGATTAAGGTGTGAATAAATATTTTTTTAGAAATCGCAGCATTGTTGTTGACATGTGCAACGAAGTGGCCAATATATTGAAGAGTATGGGTATTGAAATGACGTGTTTGCTCATGTCACAGGTTCCCCATAGAGATTGCAATACATTAAAGAAATCGATCCACATCCATGAATCCATAGATATTCCCCCACCCCGTTTCAGCCAGCATCCATTACTTTTGCAGGGCGGGACGTAGCTCAGTGGTACAGCACTTGCTCGATGCGCGGTCGGTCTGGGATCGATCCCCGTCGGTGAGCCCATTGGGCTATTTCTCGTCACACCCAGTGCACCACGACTGGTGTATCAAAGGCCGTGGTATGTGCTATCCTGTCTGTGGGATGGTGCATATAAAAGATCCCTTGCTGCTAATCGGAAAAGAGTAGCCCATGAAGTGGCGACAGCGGGTTTCCTCTCTCAATATCTGTGTGGTCCTTAACCATATGTCTGGCGCCATATAACCGTAAATAAAATGTGTTGAGTGCGTCATTAAATAAAACATTTCTTTCTTTCTTCTTTACATTACTTTTGCGTTCAGTGCATAGTTTCGTTGTGAGCGCTTGCCGACGGTTTGTCTGTTTCCAGCCCTATCACATTTGGGTAGCAGTAAGCGCGAACACTCGGCTTAGGAAGAAAAGTTTTTCGTATCGGCCATGTCATACGAACGCGGAGATGGCATAATATATCAGACTACTCAACTTTCGTGGCACTTTAAATACATCCAGGCAGTACGTGTATAAAAGTGGAGCACTATACTGTCTGTGGGATGGTGCATATTTATAAAAGATACAAATGGAAACATGTAGCGGGTTTCCTTTTTTAGACTGTCAATTGGGTTTATAATTTGTTTTATTAATATTCGTTTTTGTAAGAAAAATGAACTTCAGTTTTTACTGTAGCCTGTAGTTCTTCCAAATTCTAGTGTATACTAAATAAAAGTATATTAGTTTATTGAGAATAGATATTGGTATTTGCACAAATAGTCAATGCCACATATTAAATAGAAGCAATGAGAGATATAGCTGCTTTTACTCCGTAAATATTTGACGATGCACATCCAACTTCGACACGGAACAATCTGATTTGGTACTGCACAATCTAGATCTTGTTTAGTTAAACTGAGGGCTCCGACGCGTTATTATGTTATAAGCCTACGAAACGTTCGCTAGTCTGATTTTTGCCGCTTAAAGGGATGCTTTTGAATAGGTATGCATATTCAACGATATTTAGTACCTATTATTGACTTACACTCGGTATGAAAAGATGCCATCCCCAATTAAAAGTGGAACATTCCATGTATGGTCCCTATGTATAAAAATAACATGACAAAATAATATGACAAACACATATTTTATTATAAAAACGATTAACATTACACAACAAAAACAATTAAACTATTAAAATGACCTCACAAATATTAAACAAATATTACGTACAAAGTTTAACTTTAATCCTATATCAAAGAATCATGAAGGCCATTTCACTTAATCACTTTAAAGGGACATTCCTGAGTTTGTTGCATTGTAAGATGTTTCCTACTAATAAAATATTTCTACGATTAAACTTACATATTAAATATGTTTTCTTGTTTAGAATATCAGTGTCTGTATATTCAGTGTAATTCTGGTCGTTTTAATATTTCTAAGAAGCCCGAACTGGACATTGTCTTCAAATAATTTCGTACGTACGAAAAAACAATGTTTTGAAAAATAAAATGAAATTTAACCTAGTACAAATATTAAAACGATCAGAAACACTTTTAATATACAGCCACCAATATTTGATGCAGCAAATTATATTATATATGTAGATACAATCGTTAAAAAGTCTCTGTTAGTCGATAACATCTTAAACATTGCAGCAAACTCAGAAATGTCCCTTTAAAGATCACAGTATGGGATTTTTTTTAACTAATATTAATCACCATAAAGAGCGTGAAATCACTTTTGCGCAACTAAGCCCCAGTTACATTCCTTCTGTTCATTATATTCGTAATTGTTTATATAATACAATGTATTTATATTGGTTTGAGACACAAAATAATAGGGATTGTCCTACTATGAACTGGGGATGTCACTTTTTCACACTGTAGGCAAACTGAGTGTAGGTATACTGGGTTAAAAAACCGTTGGACGTTACACAGTTGAAAGAAATTACAAAATTTAGACTCTACTCCCATAAATTAAATATAGAATTTGGTAGATACAGAAACATTGAAAGATCAGAACAATTATGTACAGTATGTAATACAAATGAAGTAGAAGATGAGCAACATTTCATTCTACAATGTCCAAGATACAACGATATAAGAACACAATTTATAAAACAATATTATTATAAACGTCCAAGTGTTTTCAAGCTTATACAACTTTTAAGAACTGACAGTAATGAAGATCTTAATAACTTTGGGAAATATTTACAGCGGACAAATAAGGTAAGAAATGAACTAGTGGAATAAAGATGTAATGTTAATAGTGATGTACAATGTAGTGCATCATACATGTGTATCCCGGTAGCACCTCAAGTATTTAATATTTTCTTTTATGTAATAACGACCTATATCTGTATGTGATATAAGTCAGCAGTACTGTGATACTTTGTATTATATATGTCTATAATGTTAAATCACTCTCCACCATTATCCTGTACATTATTGTGTACATATCTGTATAATATATGCTATATTGTTTGATGAATTGTAAAACTTAAGGCAATAAAAGAACTTAGTGAGCTCCGTGGTCTAGTGGATAAGCTGCTGGACAATCAAGCTGACGACAGTGGTTCAAATTCCGTCAAAGCTGGCTCACACATTCATTCATCTTTCTCATCTATCACCCTCTGCCTATCATTCTCATGATCTTAATATAAAACACTTTCCAATTTCTCTCACGATTTCAATCTGTTTCGACCCTTTCTGTCAGTTTCCTCCGATTCTGTCTTCTGAGCTGTCCATACCATCGCCTACCTGTCTCAATTTCCTCCACGGGTGCAGTCTCTGTGTATTTCCCTGCATCCACCTGGCATCCTCGTCCTCTGCCGCTAATAAAGCTGGTCTGACCCACGGCACTAACTAACGACCGCCGGTAGTAGGGGTACATAGTAGGTGGTTACAAGTGCCTCTTAACAATGCCAGAAAGTAGCTACTGAACACTCTCCGAAGTGGTCAGACTAAGCCCACAGCTAAAAGCTGATGGGGAATGGCAGGTGTGTAGCACAGATAGCCACACGCGACAAGCACATGTCGCGGTTGGAGAGACAAGGACTGGGATGTGGAGGTGGACAGCGAAAGAAGTTGAAAGATAGGAGTAGTTGCCAGATCGGGAAGAAATGAGATGAAATGCATAGGAGAGAAAGGAAAAGGGGGCAGTGGGATAAAAAAACAAATAATATTAAAAAAATAAAAGAACTTGAACTTGAACTTGGTTGTAGACAACATGGGTGTAGGCAAAGTGGGTTGTAGGCAGAATGGGAGGGAACCAAACTTGGGATGCACCATGTCGTGATGTGTTACGATTAATTACCAATCTTTAAAAATATATATCTTGTGAATAGCACACCAAGGACATGCCACACAATATTATGGCATATGATTACCCCTCAAATCTATTTTAAAGAGCTTGGAAAAGATTCCCCGATTGGGTTAAATACTATGTAGCGTGCAGTTATTGTGAAACTGACAGAAAAAATACTTTATGGAGACACGGGTGAAGAGACATAATACTTTTGACTATGAAACTAAACTTCTTAATGATAGGCATTCGTGCAAATGGTATGAGCGGGCTCGTCAAAGAGAATTTGAAGGGTGGGGGTATAAATATAGATAATGATTATTTATGAAAATAGATGGTCTCCAGATAATATGGGTGGGATGGGGTTGGGTTGCAGGAGCATGGAACTTGTTGTTTTGAAGAATATATTGAGACTTGTTACATTGGTCAGGTCAGGTCATAGGGTTTAACGTGCACATTCAGAGCAAGCTACTGTCGTGGGTGCAAGTGCTTGCGAAAGCAAGCTCTTCCGTCCAAAACAGAATTTTTTTACATTGAGCTTTTTCTTTTCTTTTATAGGTATTTCGCCCTCAAAATAATTTCAGCAATATTTCTGTGAATTACTAAAAGTTATTTGCTTGAAATATTATTGTATGCACGTCCATGTTTACGGAAGCTGTATAAAATTGTGAACTAAACTTTATTTACACCCATGCCGTTGTCTGCGGCATATGACGACATTTTGACTAATAATGATAACTTGGACTGTTTTCCAGTAATTAATCATTCTAAATATTACAGTAATATAAACTGCATAACGTCCAAGTTCTCCGTACAACATGTACAATGGTGTAGATTTCCTTACAGGTAATAGCAATTTTACAAACTGGTTACATAGTCTTTCCATTGATGACAAAGTTTCGAAACCCCAAATTTCTCTACCATATAAAAGGACAGGTAAAACCATGCAATGAAGTTCTGTCTTGGACGAAAGAGCTTGCTTCTCAAGCTCTTGCGTCCACGGACAGGCGTGCGCTACAACAGCTTGTTCTGAATGTGCACGTTAAACCCTATGACATGACATGACATACAGTGAAGTAATTTTAGCTGACACTGTATAAAAATACAATAATGTATTTGAAGAAAGTGCATGGCTTTTTGTGCGTAATCGGTCTGAGGTGTATTTATGGTGCTGGGTTAAACATTCATTATGAACTGAAGCGCGTTATAAAGCGGCAGTCCTCTTACAGTCGGAGTCGGAACCATATATTTTGATCATCTCTAGAAAAAACACTGGATAGTGAGTCATGGTTGCAAATCTCATAACTTAAACTATCATATTTTCTTTTGGAATTAATCATGTACAGAGATGCGGTATTGAACATGCAAACAGAAGACTGATGATCGTTATGCATGTTGCGGCATCGACTATTATTGTGTTTCAGCAATTCAACCACACATTTTTAAAGGGACGGACTATCGTTGTTATAGGCATTGTAAAATATGTTTCTGGCCGTAAAATTAAACATTATTTGTAATGTTTGTCTTAACTCACCAGTTTTTACCATTCCGAGGTGTTTCTGGTCGTCTGAATGTTTGGACAAGAACTATCAAAATTCACTACGGTCCGTGATGTCAAACTATGGACGTACACGGCAAAATATTTTTTATTTTTTTATTTTTTTTCTAGTGCTGTAAACCTCTTGCAAACTATGATTTTATTCCATTGTAGGATATATTTTTTTGTGTTTTAATCAAGTGGAAAACAGCCATAATTCCTGTTTGATAGTAAAGTGAAATCGGGTGTGATAACAGCGGCTACAAACCTGCTGACAATATCCATGACTGATTCTCTTTATCTGAGCCGCTTTGCGGGAAGAATGACCGGAAAGGAATGTTTGTTCAATAACAAAACGTTAACAAGGAATCGTGGTTCAGATAGGGAGATAAGAAACCTGCAACCTTCAGATTAACAGCACTCGGTCTTTCATATACAAACGCAGCACATACAACAACCATTGATATATCACAAGTGAAACACTGGTTGGAACAGGAAAATCCAATAAAATAAACCCGTTCCTCTTACGACCGGACTCGATGGTGTTGTGGTTAAGCCATTGGACATAAGGCTGGTATGTACAGGGTTCGCTCCCACCCAGTGCGAGTTTTAACGATTTAGTGGATAGGTGTAAATCTACTACACCCTCTTTTTTCTCTCACAAACTACTGTCAACTAACACTTAATCCCCTGTCCTGGGCAGACAGCCCAAATAGCTGATGTGTATGCCCAGGACAGCGTGATTGAACCTTAATAGGATATAAGCACGAAAATAAGTTTTGATTAAAATGAAATGCTCTTACTGGTAGGGCGGGATCTAGTTGAATTAGCAGAGCATGCGCCCGAGGTACGTGATACGTCAAAAGATCGAATCCCCTGGGTTCGCCCATTCTGTAACACATAAATATAAACAAAAATGTGTGGCTGGCTGTGTTTTCTATTTAAACATTATACCGCACTAATATTACTGGTCGGAAACAAACGAATTTTGTTATTCACATCGCTTTAAGGTGTGACTCCACGTGAACCACATTATCGATTGGTTTCTTTGTCACACCTAAACAAAGTGGACCACAATGCCAGGCGATGCCTCGCGCCTGCTAACAATGATCCGCGTCGCACCCGGTTTATTGGTGGATGTACGCCCAAACGGAATTAATCTTCCTGTAGATAATTGGAATAAACGTATCCAGAGCAAACATCGAGTATCTAAGGAACTGGCGGCGCTTAAATATATTTATAGGGGAAACCCTGATTGGAAAGTTGTCAGAGAGCGCACCAAACTAGGAGGTCTGGTCTTGGCGACAGGCTGTATACCCAAATCAATAGATTAAATATCTGTACTTTCTACCCACACTAAACACAATTATTAGTGGCAGTTCTTGACAATGGATGCCAAGCAGTACTCTTTGACAAAGGCTTTCGGCAACAATTTTTTTTATGAGAGATTCGCTATTGAAATACCTTTAATGAAAGTTTAACACAAAAATGTATTGAAGTTAATGAAGTGCAAACATGAGATTAATGAAATTACGTTTTAACTCTCTCTTCTTTTTTTGTGTGGCACAATCCAATGTCTCGGTGACTGATAAAGTTTGATGGTGTTTCCGTTTCTTTAAGAAGAATATAATCATATTCTTAATCATTTGCAAGGTCTGACTGTACATGTAAGATCAGTTCCTTATAAGACGACAAAGAAAAGCATTTTCTACATATTGATGACTACTTGGCGTCAGTGTGCGCTAGCTTATGGCACAGTGTGTGATTGCCCATACCAAATACTGTATTGCACCTCATTAACTACAGAGAAGTGCTTGTGAGAAGTCTGTAAACTCATTTGTAACACGTTTGTAGGATTAACAAGACTGCGTGTGTGTATGTTTCCTGACTTCGCAATATTAAAACATACAGATATAAAGTATGTTTGGACCAATATTGTTTAAAAGCACGTCAAACCCTTGGCCTGATCATTGCTGTCGCTGGTATCATGGAGTGATACAGGCGCAGTAATACATTCACTGCGATTCTCGGACTGTAATGGCATCAGACTCGCTTCCAGCGGTGCCACCTGACAAACACTCAAAGAAGCACAGTCCTCGCTTCATCATCACAGATGTGGATGAGAGGAAAAGTTCGTGGGTTAGTCATCCCATCAATGTAACCAGGTAAGTGACAGTGGATTGGTGGTTGTGATAGTCTTCCGAGGTTAACCCAGGCCAGATTTAAACACGGTCGCATTTGACTAACTAAAGACGTGCGGGATAATGATTAAATCTCTATCTCTACATTATGTTGTGTGTCGCACTGACAGGCGCTAGAACAGTAATCGGTAATATAGCGATGTTGGTTCGATTCTTGACAAGTGCAGATTTTGTAAGACAGTGAATTATATTTCACGGCCAATTCGACTAAACATCATAAGTTTACGTATGCGACTAGCAGTTATATCGGGCATACATTTACACGTGTTTGGCATCTATTTTACGAAATAAATTACATCATTAAGCAAAATGGAGCATTTTAATGACAAAATAAAATAAAATATATGTACCTAAAACTATATCTGTTGTACTATGATAGTAATAAGAAGTGCGCTTTACGTTTACGTGTAAAAATTAATGTGACTAATATATTTTAGTCCTATAAAGACATATGTATACTGTCTGCGAGACTAAAAGTTTGAAAGGCCACAATGTTTTCTGGCGTTGTATCTTTGATAAAGTTGTATTATATTATTTGTGCCTAGGTCTCGTAAACGTCATTGTTGACTTAATATACGTTATGAACAAATTCTGGAGAAAAGAACTATAGTCAAACAAGTGATATGCTGGTAGTATCCATAATGATATATTACATTTCGTAATCAAAGAGGGCCGGTACCTTTGTTTGGTATCACAAAGGCGGAGGAATAACCACACATATTATTATTTAGACTGAAAGGACGTCGAGACATAACATGCCAAGGCAGATCTATTTAAGAATCCGAAATCATTGCTGGCATATTCTTTAAAACAATCCGACGCCATATAACTGTAAATAAAATGTGTTGAGTGCGTCGTTAAATAAAACAGTTCATTAACTTAAAACATGTTTTAAAAATATATATTATTCACATTGTAAACAGCGTCATAGTATTCTCAAACACGTTTTATGGCGGACATTAAGACTGGAATGTTAATGTAAACAATAGAACATTTTATCTCTTCAGGGACCACAGTGTCATGTTTCTCTGATGAAATTACATAATAATAGCATAATGACCATAAATAGTTATTTAGCGGGCAGCATAGCCCAGTGGTAGAGTGCCCGCCTGATGCGCGGTCGGTCTAGGATCGATCCCCGTCAGCTAACCACTGGGTTTTTTTCTCGACGTAACCATATGTCCGACGCCGATATAACCGTAGTTAAAATGTGTTGAGTGCGTCGTTAAACAAAACACACAAAAAAAAATATATAGTTATTATCATCACTTGTTTAATTTTGTTTTAGTTACGTGTTCTCTCGACCATAGCATGTAATTCTTTGCTTTGTACAGGGAGAGAGAGAGAGAGAGAGAGAGAGAGAGAGAGAGAGAGAGAGAGAGAGAGAGAGAGAGAGGTGGGGAGAGGGGAGGGGAGAGAATTGAAAGGAGAGAAGGGAGGGAGGGAGAGAGAGTGGGAAGGAGAGTGAGAGAGTGTGGGAAGGAGAGATAAAGGGAGAGAGTGTGGGAAGGAGAGGGAGAGAGTGACAGAGAGAAAAAGAGAGAGATAGGTGGGGAGGGATAGAGAATTGTAGTTCCTTTAACCTTCCCACTGAGCTGGTAAAACGCATTCAGGGTGGAAGTCGGAACCGAAATGCGAACCAAAACCTAACAATCTGTAGGTCTAAGCTAAACCACCAAGGTCTATTAACTGACTGACTGACTGAATAGGCCATTTTATAGCCATTGATTACACAACGTGTTAAAATGTCGTTAGACATGCGTTCCTTTCTTCATTTATTGCCTTAAGTGATTTGCATGTACTCATATTACGCACGAAGCACGCACATTAAACACACCTTAATGGTATATCCAATTTCAAATATGAGTAAATAAATTGCAGCGATATTGTCTGTTCTGGTTAGAGAATGAATTGTAGTGTAGTCTGTCTGTATGTATGTGTGTATGTCTCTCTATTTAATCCTTTTTAAATTTTCTATGCTGTTATCTATCATGTTCTTACGGTTTTTATACATCCAATTTTTGGGGTGTCATTAAACATTTTTTTATTCATTTATTCATGTATTCCTGTATTATCTATCTATCTATCTATATCTGTCTATATATATATATATATATATACAACAGGTTATAACGTATATATATATATATATATATATATATGTATGTATGTATGTATGTATGTGTGTGTGTGTGTGTGTGTGTGTGTGTGTGTGTGTGTGTGTGTGTGTGTGTGTGTGTGTGTGTATGTGTGTGTGTCTAAACACGTATATCATTAGTGTTGTCCTCTTTGCTAAACTCGTTAAGATCCATTAAACCACTGGACAACTACATGACTACAGAGAATAACGGTGTATCAAACATTCCGTTAATAAAAGATCACAGCCATACATTTAAGGTATTTCTACAGGTAAATTGTGGGAGCGTGAAGAGTTGTAACACCGTCAAGTGTTGATCCGAAATGCTACCGAACGTCCCTGCCTACCCACAGTGCCGAGCTTTCTATGTCATCTTCTGAAGACCTATCTGATTACATAACGCGCCGTAAATTCTATTATTATAATTTATTCCGCTGTATCGGCAAGAGTGTGAGAATCCCCATTAAGGAATCAATGAGAGATATTGCGAGGACCAAAAAAAAAGAGAAATATTTTTGTTCGGACTTGTTCGGACTTGACAAAACATACACATTAAAAAAATAATAGTAATAATAATATACACCTTGAAAAAGGTTAAGCACTAATATTATGAATATAAATTTATAGAATGTTATGACTGTTGTCCTGATTTATCGACAAAGAATTATTCTTTGAGGAAATAGTACAGAACTTCATAAATATTAAAATTGGTTTTATTTCTCGGATGACAGTGATATTCACTGATTGACAGACAGACAGGGAGTGAGAGAGAGAGAGAGAGAGAGAGAGAGAGAGAGAGAGAGAGAGAGAGAGAGAGAGAGAGAGAGAGAGCTTCCGTCACATAGGGGTGGAGTACTGGTTGGGAGGGGACACTCGAGTCCGTCGATGGCGGTTCGATCCTGCAACCCATCGCACACCAGGCGAATTATCTTCCACTGAGCTGGCTAGTTAACATTTTATTTACTGCTTGCTGTTTTGCCGGTTGTTTAACATACCACTTTGAACATAATTTGAATTCGTCACTCTTTCATACATGCATATATTAGAACAGCCAGACCTACTATGGGCGGTCCGAATCTTTTTAAGACGCACATACCATGCACATTGGCGTGTTCCATTATCACTTTGCCGCACAGATTGAAAGACTCACTTTTTACAAGTGTAATTACTTCGTGCTCTTGCTCTATATTGCAGTGATATACTTGCATATGTTGGCGTATTTAAAGTGAACATTTCGTGGTACCGACAAGCGTTATGCGTGGGAACGAAATTCACATCAATGTGTATCTGGTTTTTTTTACTGATACCTATTATACCGTCATAGTTGACAGACAGCTATTTAATTTATTCAGTCAT
>JAECMU010163968.1:0-11449 GCA_016106625.1 Dracogyra subfuscus
TGTAGCTTGTGCTTGTGCATGCCTACAGAATCGATTCATCATCACTGAGTTATCTGTGACAGCTTGCCTATTATGTGCCACGTAAATTGTCAATTTGCAAAATTGTACTTCGTTAAGACAAGTTTTCCTGAATATGTATGATTACCGTGACACAATAATGTGCAGGAAGCTGGTGACAGTAAAAGCCAATTACAGCTGACCTAACTATTGAGAACAGTACCCCAAAAAATTAATAATAATATATACGCTGCATATTTTTTCAGTCCAACATGTCTATGCTTACTAAGTTTCATAAAACTAAATGATTTTTTTTATTAATAAAACTATTTTAAATATATTACAACCCAAATATTAAAAACATTCTGCGACATTTGTTGATACATAATTATTATTCTAATACAACTTTAATATTATAAGCCTTTTTTTCCATTGGTTAATTTTCATGTTAAATCGCAGGATAGATGTATGCTGTCAATGGCAACCAGGATTTATCACAATAACAAAACTCCAAAAACTCGTCTAATATGCTGTCACTTAGCCTCATGTGTCGTGTTTTTGTTAGTATATTAATTCCGCATCTTCCATTATATTAAATTACTAACTTCAGATGAAAATGATGTTATTGTTAGTATTTTGTTATTATTTCATGCCATTGCAACTTTTAACACTTTGTTAACAGAAATGGACATGCACCCATCCATCCCAATTAATTTCCGGTCACTGATCGATCGCAGCAGTCACCAGCATGTATGTGTCTTGTGGTCTGCTCTTCTAGTTTGTCTTCTAGTTTGTCTTCTAGTTTGTCTTCTCAAAAGAGTACAAGCAAGTTCATCAGAAATAATTATACCACAATCTGAAGTACCGGGTACCTTATTTTTGTTTAGAACAAACTTTTGGAGACTAAACATTTTATAAAGAAGACAAGATAAAAATTATTTGATTTTTTAAAATGCAATTTTACACAACATTAACTGCTTTAAAATATCGCATAATTCCAAAATGTATTTGAAAATAATACTTGCCCTTCAGTAAATGCATATTATTTTATGTTTTTATATAAACTTTAAGTGAAAATATATTAGCAAGTAACAAACTTGTAGATCTACCCCATTGACATTTTTCTATTAGTAGCAAGGCAGGCAGGATAGCACATACCACTATCTTTGATATACCAGTCATGACGCACTGGCTGGAATTAGAAATTGCCCAATGGGTCTATCGATGGGGATAGATCCTAGACCCACTGTGTATCAGGCGGGTGCTTTACCACTGGGCTATGCCCCCAACCGTTTCTTATATGCCTGGCCATATTTTCTGTTAGATGATGTTTCTTCCCAGCATGTAGAAGCATGTCAAGAACTTTCAAAGCGGCAAAATGTTAAAATAATTACAATTCTTTAGGAAAAATGAAAATCTAAAATTTCAAATGCTAATTAAGAAGACACCACAAGTCGGGTGAAACAACTACTGAAAAGTCAAGTGAAGGCCAATCTGAGAAATCTGCAGCTAAAACAGAAACAGAGCCAGCCAAAAAAATAAAAAAAGTAGAACATTTTATGAAACATGGCTTTTAGTTTCCATGGCTTCAGCATGATGATAATTCTGACATGATGCGCTGTACCTACTGTAGAAAAATTAGAAAACTTGTTGCTGTCACAAATCAAATGAGGGGAGATCATTTTTCTTTGTATATCCACCACCCACAAAATAATATTTTACTTAAACAGTAGAATACGTGGAGGAGGGGGAATAGTAGTCATATGAGGCATACCGTAGCAGTCATGTGAGGCATAAAATTATAATTACAGTCCCTCCCACCTTCCTCATGTGATCAATTCTGAAATGGTCCTCATTTCAAATTCATGATTGAGTGAAAACAAAACAATTTCATTGTTTCAAACTATTTATTTAATCCAGCAGCATAAGTCATGTATAATGTACTGATGGGTATAAAACATGCATAAATGATACAAAAAGAGTATTGTGGCTAGTAACATTTTAAGCTTGGCGAGTAAAATCTTTTTGTCCACTAGTCAAAGAAGAGTAAGTTATAAAACTGAGCATAGAACACTGTAATTAATGCTAACAAAGATGCAGTCGTCATGTTGACAGGCCTATTTTGTTACTGGAGCAGATCCAGGATATTGTAAAGGTGATAACAAAATTCTAAAAAGGGCAATTTGAGTTTGACTAATTAATGCAACTGAGCTGAGCTTCCAAAGGGAGTTAGATCTGTATGGGTGTTCAGGGTAACGCTCCCTAGAAACTTTTGAATTAAACATGTCCAGTCTTATTTGTTGTATACTGTCCACTGAAATTAACACTATTGATACTAATTTGTATATAGATGATGTGTTATCATTGTTGGAAGATATACTATTTTATTTACCTTTTGATTTTTGTTTATTGTTAAAGGTACTACACTGTACTTATTTATAAGTTAAGATTTGAATGTTAGTATTAATTGGTAATATAAATGTCCATTGTACGTTTTTCACATGGTGCTAATTATCAGTTATAAGTAATTAGTGATTATGTTAATTACTTATAATTTATATACTAGCAGGGCTTCTAGAATTGTTAGAAAAATCCACTAGCCATGGGATCAGTGATTAATTTTTTTTACTAGCCAATGATTAAAAGTTCACTAGCCCTATTTTTAAGTAAATACAAGTTTACTAATAGGAATAATCAGATATGTCACCTAAAGAAGGAGATTGATCTTTAAAATCCTTAGATTTCAGGGGTGGGAGTAGCATATTCATATTTATAAAACAAACTTTCAACTGCAACATTTGTCTTTCACTATCCGTCGGGCATGGCAATAGTAGTTATTTACTAGCCCAGCATTGAATATCACTAACCATGGGAGTGGGTATCCATAATTTAGAAGCCCTGATACTAGTGTCCAGTATTTGATTGTATATTTTACCTCTTTTCTTTCAGAATGTGGTGGACGATCACAGGCAACTTTGGTAATATACTTCCGATTGACTGGTCCAAAACATACACACGGCAGCTTCACACACGAGTATTAAACCTGGAGGAAGAACGGGTAAATATCATATTTATTCCTCACTATCATTTTTGTGATTGCATAGAATAATGGTGTTTTTTCATTTTTGCAAGTTGGTCAATCTAGGAATAAAAAAAAAAAAATGTGTGTTCCCAGTAACCTAACCTTATCTAGAAAAAAAGGGCCAGGCCTAATTTTATTAAATGCATTTTTTAATATTATATACTTTTTATTATTATTTTTTATTTATTTGTTTATTATTTATATATAATTTGTGTCTGTTATCCCCCAAAACAAACAAACAAACAAAAAACCCACCTTACCTAATTTTTTGTTTTTTGCACATTCCTGGAAATATATATTAAAAAAATATTGTTGTAACCTGACAATTTTATTGTTTTTTGTTTTGTTTGATAAATCAAATGTTACATTTTTATGATTAAAGTAGCAATATCATGGTCACTTCTTAATAATTTAGCATATTATACTAATGGCAGTAATGCTAACAAGAAATACAACAACAGCATCTTTAATAAAACTTGTAGTTTGCACTGTCAGCAGTTTGCATCAGCTGTGAACACTGCCAAATAATAACAGTTGTCATTTTGATGAGTACGGTAATTTCTATAAACTATTTCCTCACAGCAAAAGAGTATTGTAGGAAGAATTACACCTAATTAGAATTAAGTCAATGTAAGTGCGGGAGAAACCACTGCCATGTGGGAATGTAACTGTGCATATAGAGAGTTTGCTGTTCTAAACACAGACTCATTTCACAGGATTTCTGCTTGTTGTATCTAGGTCCCTTGTGCATTGTGTCAGCCAGTAAACTGCATGTTGTATTACCGGTTTGTCTGGAGAACAAAACAACACTGGATCATGATATATGTTTTAGTATTTTATGTGTATATCACCTTCGAATGCTGTCCAGACCTCACCATGAAAAACAGTTGATGGGAGTGATTAACTTCTCCTTTAACTTGAGATTATGGGAGCCATTTAAAATATTACCATATTCATTTTATGTTACTAAATAATAATAACAGTCAGATATGTCACCTGAAAATGGAGGTAAAAGCTATGGGGGTTGGCGTGGTGTCTGGATTTTCATATTTACAAAATAGACTTAACTGCAACATTTAATTTCTTCTTTTTTTTCACTAGTCGTTGGGCATGGTAATAGTAATTATTTACTAGCCCAACATTGAATATCACTAGCCATGAGAGTGGGACTACCATAATTTAGAAGCCCTTCATATTGGTATCATATAAATTCACATGCTAAGGGAAGCTAAAAATTACTTTACTTGAATTAGCCTCAGGGGAGTGATGGGAAGTGTAGTGAGAATGATAGCTCCCCTTAAAAGGTGAGATTTGTTTCTCTTCTCTTAATTATCCAAAATTAAAATTTCACTTCTATCTCTTCCTGCTTATAAACTCCGTTTTTACCCCCAGAAATATGTGATATTTAATCTTAGACCTATAACATATAGCTGCTGATTTCCTAAACTTAATATTGAGTGAAATGTCATTGCATAATATACATATATTATCATTCTGGGTTGTGATAGAGTATAAACTATGGCTTATATTAAACATATGGTGTCCACTATACCAATGGGCATCACCAGGAATTTGTTTTAAAAGGTTTTAATGAACTGGTACATTTGATGGCTAATACAATGATCCCCCCTCAGAACTGGCATTTCTGAAAACTGGAATTCAATACCTTTTTGAATATCAGTACAGAACATATAACTTGTCTAAACTGGATACCCCATAAAACAAGTCTTTTTACTTGGTGCTGTAAGTTTAGAGGAGATTTACTGTATGTAATTTTTTCAAGTTGAAGAGCTGCGAAAAGGAAAAGTAGTAACTAAAATGGGGTTGTTAGTAGTATTAGTACTCCCTGAACCTTCCTGATACAAGAGCCGTTTTGGTGATAACTGCCAAATTTTTTAAAAATAATAATAGAAATTGCCAAAAGGTTGTGTTTTTTGGACCTCCTCCACTCCAGGTATCTTGCCTTATATGTCTTAATACAAGGACACATTTAATACTATGCTTTCTGTGATTAAATATTTAAAAAGGAATGGATTGTAAAAATAATCTGGTGTAACACCAGTGTTATTTCTGTCAGGCACTGAGATAATGGAGAAATATTCAGCAAGTGTTGGAAATGCCAGAGATTCCTAGAATCATTGTACGCAGTGTTACCAGTGTTACGTGGGCATGTTCCCAGCACATCGCTGTTTGTACAGCAGTCATTTGGTGATGTACATAGGAAGTGCCATTCATTCTGTAGCAGATATTAAATGCATTGTAACAATAATTTAGTAGGTGCCAATCCAGGGGGTGGGGGTAGATTTCAAAGTGTGTCCAAAAATCCAATAGTGTTTCCAAAAATCCAATGTTTTATGAATGAATACAATTAATTTATTAGTGTCCTATGGGTCCAACTGGAGGGGACTATAGATTTCATATCCGTCTGTCTGTCCGCCTATCCGTCTGTCCCACATATAGTTTTCCTAATGGTTTTTTTAGAATGCCTTGAGATACTGAGCTGAAATGTTGTCTCTAGCATTATCATGTACTTTTACAGATCAAGTTTGACTTTCATGGCAGTTTATCCATTTTTAACAGTTATGGCCCTTGAACTTAGGAGATGTGAAATGTTTGTTTTTAGAAGGCCTTGAAATATTGAACTGAAATTTGTATAAACATTGTAGCTTTATTTTGTACTATTACAGATGAAGTTTAACTTTCATGGCAATTTACCCATGACAGAGTTATGGGCCTTGAACTTAGGAGATATGAAAACAAAAATCTGGACTTTTGTTCTGCAATGCGTGTAGATATTGAGGTGTAATTTTGTATCTAGTTTTATCATGTACTGTTACTAATCACGTTTAACTTTCAAAGTGATTTACCCACTTTTCACAGATGTTTGGCCCTTTAGGAGATACAAAAAATTGTTAGGTCAAGTATTGCTTTAGCAGTACTCTCAAAATGCTTGTTTTTGTTGTAATATCTTGGTTAGCTTAGTGTTTTCTCAGGTGTGTGTGTGCAAGGGGGTCGAAGGTCAACCATTTCTTGTATATTTTCCAGGGAAGTGACTCAAATCCCCCTACAAATATTGTTGATCATAGTCTAGATCCCCCTCCATAATTTCCTACACATACACCTGGGATGACTGCCATGTAAATAATGCATAATAATAATAATAATAATAATAATAATAAATTCTTTATTTAGTGAGGGTAACACAGTTAGCAAAAGCTAATCTTCCCTGAGGCCCTCAGGTACAAACAATACAGAATTACAATACATACATTTATAAACAAATAGAAAATACATATATGGCAATAAACATATGTACACATTTTATTTTAGAAAATATTTCTTGAGTCTATATTTAAAAAAACAGCAATATTTGGTGATGATCGGATAATAGTGTACTTGCTATTCAGATAATGCATATTACTTTACTTTTGAATAATGAAAGGGCCATATTCAGTTGATACACCCTCTAGCTAGACAACTGTTGCATCTTTCCATCTATAAACATAGGCACAGGCTGGGATGTGTTCAGGCGATTCGGGTGAACTCCCTCCCCCCACCCCCCCACCCCCCCCCCCCACCCCCAGCTGAGGCTAAAACACATTTTTGCAGTGAATTATTAGGCTGTCCATTTCCGTGTCCAGGAATAATGTATACCAACTAAAATGGTTTGCTAGATTCTTAGTCAAAGCACACACACCCTCCCAGGTCCAGAACACATTAGGCCCTGATAAAAAGTATCAGGTTAACAGAAGTGTGTTTACTGAACATGGGTCTTTGGCCATGAGACTGGTCTCCACCAGTTCAGTGTCATGTAACAGTATGAAGTGTACTTTATGCATTAGAAGCTTTTAGCCAGTATTGAATGTATTGATTACTGGCCAACATGTACTGACAAATGGCACAATAACACACTCTGCAAACTGAAACACAAGAAGAGATAAAGTGTTTTGATAATTATTTCTCCACATTTTTTTTCTCCACATTTTTTCCCCACTGTCCATTTGGGAATAAAGATCTTCTATACATTTTATATCATGTAGTGTCGGTTCTCATTTAGATTTCAATATTACTTCTGTTTAAACTCATTTAGATTATATATATATATATACATGCATACTATAGTATATATTTAAAATTATTTGACCATTTGCAAACCTGGCTGTGAAAAAGAAATTGAGGGAAGTGATTAACTCAGGGGCCTAGCTTGGGATTTTCAGGTCGTACGCAAACTTTTTTGGTGATGGAATAAATAGAGAATAACTAGTTAATGGCGCTTGATATCGGCTTTATCCTGTGAAGGTAAGAATGGGTGATCCGCGAAATTTCCCATTCGTCCTGAACAGGATAAAGCCGATATTAAGCATCATTAACTGGTTATTATCTTTATCCTGCAACCCAACAAATTTTGGAGTGGATAAGTATTTTATCACTGTTTTAACAAACTTGTACGAGCAATTTACATAAACTTTTCCGTTGACGTAGTTCCCTTTGTACGTGACGTCAAAAGTCATAACATGCTAGTATACTGTTATGACTTTGCTTTAACAGGTCATCATAACAGGCCAGTAGGAACACTGGTTGCGGGATAAAATGCTTTTCCTATCCCCCCAAAAAAACAACAACAACAACAACCCCACAACAACAAAAAAAAAAACCAAATTGTAATCTCAGGTGGTACACAGCTGCATACCTGCATACATATGGAAGCTAGGGCCCTGATTATCTACTTCCCTAACTAAGATTATGGGGGATCCATTTAAGATATTCCCATATTGATACCATATAAATTCACGTGATAAGGGGAGCTAAAAATGACTCTCCTTGAACTAGTCTTAGGAGAGTGAATGGGGAGTGAGAGTGATATGTTTTCCTTAAATGGCGATGTTTGATTTGGAGTAGACCCTCTACTTTTAATTTGTTTAATGTCACATATCATTCATCGATATCCTTTGATTATTCAGTAAAGTACTCATATATTGAACAGGAAGGGACCATGATAGTTAGTTCATTTAATATAGCAGTAGCTAACAGGGGCAAGGGGGGGGGGCAATTTGCACCATCCCCCACCTGAAAAAATTATAGAAATGTTTTGAAAAGTCTCTTCTTAACCGTTTAAGGAGTTTTATACTATTAACTATTCAGTAGTACCCCCTCCCCCCTGGAAAAAATCCTGGCTACGGTCCTGATTAGTACATTTTGGTTATAAATGTATAGTGGGATAAAATGGGACTTTATGATCAGTTCGTTCTATGCAATAGTTCATTTTAAGTGAACTTTTCTGTACTAGCTAATCTAGGTCACATAAAAATGTGTTAAGTCTTCATTTTAAAGCTTAGAAGTGGGACAGTATTCAATTGTTTTGTGTCCCAAGTGTTGGAAGGGTGGAGGGTATTGGCTCCCCGTCCCTAAAGCTGAGATGACCACAATATACGTTGGCCTGTGCAGGGCT
The DNA here is from genome assembly GCA_016106625.1 of Dracogyra subfuscus. NCBI lineage: Eukaryota > Metazoa > Mollusca > Gastropoda > Neomphalida > Peltospiridae > Dracogyra > Dracogyra subfuscus. Next base: position 8,529 of record JAECMU010163968.1, read on the forward strand.
TCTAGAATTTTATTAAAAAAACACTAGCCATGTGATCAGTGATTTTAAAAATGCACTAGCCATGATTAAAAATTCACTAGCCCTACTTTATTTAAATAAATACAATTTTACTAATAGTAATATTCAGATATGTCACCTAAAGAGGGAGATTGAGCTTAAACGTCCTTAGATAGGAGTGGAAAGAGGGGGCAGGATATTCATATTTACAAAATATGTAAATGCAGCATTTGACATGTGTTTTTCCCACTAGCCATCAGGCTAGCTATAATAGTTATTTACTAGCCCAACACTGAATATCACTAGCCATGGGAGTGGGGCTACCATAATCTAGAAGCTCTGCCTGTGAATTAATAACTGCCCTTCAACAGTCTAGATACCTGCCTTTATTTTTACATAAAGGGGCGAGATGTAGCTCAGTGGTAAAGCACTCGCTTGATACACGGTCAGTCTGGGATCAACCCCTGTTGGTTAGCCCATTGGGCTATTTCTCCTTCCAGCCAGTGCACCACAACTGGCATATCAAAGGCCGTGATATGTAGTACCCTGTTTGTGGGAATGGTACATATAAAAAATCCATTGCTGCTAATCGAAAAGAGTAGCCCATGAGGTGGTGGCAGCAGGTGTTTTTTCTCTCAGTATCTGTGGTCCTTTACCATATGTCTGCTGCCATATAAATGTAACTAAAGTGTGTTGAGTGTGTTGTTAAATAAAACATTTTCTTCTTTTCTTGGCATAACAAATCTTATGAAATCAGTGAATCCTCAACATCTACTAATTCTCAGACCTTCGTTTTTGACAGGCTCGAGAGCTACCTACGCCCGTGAACCCCCGTCAACTCAATCTGACGGGCAACAAATAACACGCCCCTAAAATGAACAAATCACGCTTGTATTTTTTGTTTTTAACTAGTGTCATTTTAATTGTTTTCTGAAATCAATTGACAACACTACAAACCTTTACATTCCATTCATAATGAACTTCCTAGAATACTTTGTTTATAAACTGAAACACGATTGGTTGGTTGTATTTACACTGAGCCAATCAGTTAGGAGTTCTCTTTTTATTAAGATCTCATCTGTTTGACAATCGGGAAAACTCAGGAACTTTGTTGTTCCTTAAGTCTGCTGAATGAAAACAACATGACAACCAACATGTAACTTAGCATATTTCTAAAATAGAACATCGACCATTCTGCTATTGGCTAAAATACCCACAAAAACGAATGATACATTGTTATTTTAGTTTTGTTTAATTTCATACAATGCCGGTAAATGATCACAGAATTTATTAAAAAAAATAATAGGTACGTTGTCCAATAACAATAATAATACATGTTGATATCACAGTTACGAGTAAACGCGTACACCAACAAAAAAACTAATTTAGTACAGCAGGTTTTGTTTTTGTCTATAGCATAACGACATAGTCTATTTCTACTTTATGTTTCACGAAATCGATGACTGTTGTGTTTGTTGTGTTTCTTTTTCTTGTGTAAGACTGCAATGACCCATTCATTCATCTTTGAGAACAACCATCGTATGAGTTAAATTAGGATATTTATTTTGAAAACATAAAACATTAACTCATAACTTGACATAAGATATTTAATTTAGAAATCATTACTCCTCAAACTTAATCATGTTCATGGGTGCAACTCCTCTCGGTCTCTTGCCTCCAATTCTGATTATTTGTGGAGGGGGGGTGCAATTTCCCCTTCTTTGCATTTTGAGGAGTGTGATTTCCACCCCCACCCCCATAAGCATTTTGAAGAGTGTGATTTTTAGCACTCCTGGGTTTTTCAAAAACGAAGGTCTGAATTCTGAATACGGTCTCCAGGAAGGAAGGAATGTTTTATTTCAAGAGGGTGGCGGGCAGCATAGCCCAGTGGGCGGTCGGTCTAGGATCGATCCACGTCAGCTAACTGGGTTTTTTTCTCGACAACCAAAAAAAAACAAAAACAAAAAAAATATTTCAAGAGGCATTCAACATATTTTAATTACAGTTATGTGGCATTGGACATAAGATTAAGGACCACTCAGGTAATGCAAGAGGAAACCCGCTGTCGTCACACAATGGGCTGCTTTCTGATTAGCAGGTCAGGTCAGGTCATAGGGTTTAACGTGCACATTCAGAGCAATCTGTTGTAGCGCATGCCTGTCGTGGGCGCAAGTGCTTGCATAGCAAGCTCTTTCATCCAAGACAGAAAGTTGGCAAGGGTGGGGGGAAGGAGGGACCACCTGCACTGGCAGGTGCAAGGGAGCACCAGCAGTCCGACCGGGATCGGTAGCAGCAAGGGATCTTTTATATATAGCATCCCACATACAGGATAGACAATACCATTGTCTTTGTTACACTTGTTGTAGAACACTGGCTGCAACTAGAAACAGCCCAATGGACCCACCACCTGGTGTCGATTATAGGCCGACTGTACACAACCCCTGCAATTGCTCAAAGCAATCGGCAATGCCATGGAGATTGCCATAGAGTTTTTAATTCTCCCCGGCACCTTTTTACCTTGGACTATATTCATGGTTTTTTCAGTTGCATTTTAATAATTTAAAACAAAAAAGGTGCAATTTGAGTTTGTCAAAGGCAAATGAGCCGAGTTTCCAAAGGGATTGAGATCTGTATGGGTGTTCATAGTCATGTTCCAAACAAACTTTTGAAATAAAGATGCTCAGAATTGTATTTGTATGGCAATTCACTGTTGTATATTGTGGATAATGAATGTAAAAAACAACAACTAAAAGGTCATTAAAAAGGACCCTCCGGATCTGTCAATGTGTTGGCTGATGTGTGTTGATGTAAACATTTTCTGACTAGTGGTGAGAGAATGAGAGAGAGAGAGTGAGAGTGAGAGAGAGAGAGAGTGAGAGTGAGAGTGAGAGTGAGAGTGAGAGAGAGAGAGAGTGAGGGAGTGG
>JAECMU010163975.1:0-13867 GCA_016106625.1 Dracogyra subfuscus
ATCAAAATACTGTTTATTTTCAGAATCTTTCTGTCATATGTGTTATGATGTCTTTGTCGGCTGCGACCACAATAACCTCTTGGTTGCTAAGGAATTTAAATAAATAACTTATACACTGTTTTTAAGCTTGCAGTCTTAGTCTACTGATTAAATATAACTCATTTTCTAAATAACTATTGCAGCTTCAACGCATTATGCTGTCTTGTATCAAATATTTTCATTTAGCATAATCTCGGTGAGCAGAACATTTGGCCAAATTATTAATTAATTTTCACAAATTGCACAATCCTTGTTATTTTCTAACAAAAAATCCATTATTACAGGAATTTTATTTTGCTAAATTAAATTGAATTTGACATTTGTTTTGAAAAAAAACGCAATTTGCAAATTTTGTGAGTGCCAGAAGTAACCTTGACAATAGGCGTGCTTGTGTGTGCGCATGTGCACATGTGTGTGTGTGTGTGCTTTTGTTTAAGAATATATGTTCTGTAATAGAATGAAATTGATCATACCCACCCCAACCCCTGAAACGTCACTAAAGACAGTCTAGGTTGTCCTCTGCATAGTTTTCAGCACACATGTCTGCTTTATAATGATACACTAGCTAATGTATGGCTTGTTAAAACTAAATTACTATTTTATTTATTTAAAAAAAAAAAACCCTGCTTTTTTCTTTCTTAAAACAATCTTGGGTGAATAAAATAAGAGCAAAATATCTGGTCTATAAATATAATGTACTTGGTTACTCAAAACATATGTGCATGCGGTTAAGTTTTAATCATAAAACACATCTATGAACACTTGATGATACATTATTTTAAATGATACTTGTACCTACACCCCCACCTACTAAATACCTTTACCCACCCCCTTCATCTAGAGTTCCCATAGTTCATGCATGTAGGCAACACCATACTTATTTATTATAAATTGCATGTAGTTAAACTATAATGAAAGAAACAAAAAAAGAAATGTTTTATTTAATGATGCACTCAACAGATTTTATTTACGGTTCTATGGTGTCAGACATATGGTTAAGGACCACACATATATTGAGAGAGGAAACCTGCTGTCGCCACTTCATGGACTACTCTTTCCGATTAACAGCAAGGGATCTTTTATATGCATCATCCCACAGACAGGATAGCACATACCATGGCATTTGATATACCAGTCATCGTGCACTGTTGAGAAATTAAACTATAATGATGATTTTTGCTTTTGATCTTGGTTGTACATCTAATAGACATTATTTGCCACACCTACATGTATGTACTATTATGTACTTAAGTTGTTGGGGGCTTTTCTTGTGTGGGTGGTGGGGGGGGGACCTACCCCAAGTACAGCCAAATATGTAGACTGATGAATGGTCATATACAGATCTGATTTGAATATTTCCAGTAAATTCTTACAAATGCAGTCTAATGTACTATCTACTACAGTTGGAGCAGAATTATTATTATTGTTTTTTGCAGTATCCTGTCTGAGGATATGTAACTTAAAGGTTACGGTAGCACTATAAAATTAAACTGCACACCTCATTTGATACGTGTTGCCACAGAATTCTCACGTACTCGCTCATCAGGGTCATGTTTGTATTAACTTTTTATATATTTTTTTATAATGCTAATTCAGTTAATAGACAAGTGAAATGCCTTTATGCCAGTCTGTCCACAACCCTAGTAAATGTTTGTGATAACCTTACTATATAGCACAGGTAACGAGTGCTGGGAGGCGGCCTGCATCGGTATGCATGATCCTGCATTGATTAGGAAATTCATTTCATTAAGTTGACCAATCACTTGAAAGTTCCATTTGCAAACACCGCTATCATAGCCCTTTGTGTGGCTGGGTGCCGTGATAAGAGGCTTTTTCTGTGGTCCCATGTGAAAGTGGCCTGGCCGTCTTTCATTAGGGATATGTTCCTTCAACTGTAGTAAGGTAATTATTTCACGGTTCCATCACTGTATTGTGGATTAAGGAATTTGTGTTCATTAGTTTATGTTTATTAATTAATAAATTAAGGAAGGAAGGAAGGAAGGAAACATGCTCATGTTTTAGTTGCTGATTAATTAATTTAGCTGGTCTGTTATTTTTTATTTATTTTATTTTTCAAGGGAGTGGATGTGGTGGAACACATTGCCATTAACATCAGTGATGGAAGGTTTGAGGAGTACTTCAATACTTCAAGGTAAGAATCTGTTGTTAAATATATGTGTGGTGGCTGGTAGTTGTGTCTATGAAAAATACATGGATTTATAAACTAAATGTGTTTTTCAGATTGTCACTTAATCTGGTAGAATTGGGTTTTTTAATGACCTAGCTGTTTTTCAGTCTTGCTGTTGCATAGTTTACTTAATGATTTCAACAACCCCCTAAAAAAATCACCCCAAAAGATCTCCCCCAAAACCAAAACAAAGAAAAAAGAATACATACATTAAATGTGTATTTTTAAGTTTTAAGTACCCATACAAGATATTGTATTCACTAGCAACCAAATTTAAATTCTTTATTTTACTTGTAAAAATGAATCTGATAATATTAATAAAAAAAAGACATCTAAATTCAGTTACGTGAAAATACATGTTATCTCCACCCAGTCAGCATGCAAAATGTTTTATTATAGTCACAACTCAATAATGATTGTTAATCAACAAAAAAGATGTCATTTGCGACAAGTAATCCTATTGTGAATTCCACAGACCTGTGCGGAGAACCATAGTTAATTCTGTGCACTGGTACCATTATCAGTACATCCAGTTATGTGATATTAAACTTGCACGCTGCTAGATCAATTGATTGATGAAAATCGACCAACAGGGAAAATGTGTACGGCTGGACATTTGCTGTAATTACCAATTTACCTCTCATCGGGCCGGTGTTGAGGAAACAGTGCTACATGTAGACCAGTGGTGTTGGCTTTATTATTTTCATTTCAACTTATTTTTATGCTTATATCCAGTTAAGGTTCAAACATGCTGTCCTAGGCTGTCTGTCCAAAACAGTGGGTTTGTTGTTAGTGCTTAGTTGGAGCCGGTACTGGGCTGCAAACCCAGTACCTACCAGCCTTATTATAGCTTAACCACGATTGGTAGATAGCTAAGTTTAGTGGTACCGGCTTTGGTAGCCTAGTGGTTAAGCCATCAGTCTTGAGGCTGCTAGGCAGGTATTTTTGCCAGAGGGTACAGAGGGTAAAATTATTTACCCTGAATCTTGGAAAAGTAATGGATATGTATTTCTGGGGGGTCATTTTTGGATAGATTATAGTAAGAGAACTGCTGTTTAAAATTGGTCAAAGTGCATGAAATTCAGAGTCCCATTTCAAAATATTTCAAACCCATAACCACCTAGTATGAGCACTTATGGTCTGTTTTGGTTTATTACATACCCTGAAATTATATTCTGTCAGAAAGCTTAGTAGGTGCTAAGTTTGTGTCCCATTCCGACTTTCAGCCAGAGTGATCTTTATCAGTTCAGTGACTGTTCGACAGGCAATAAGCCACTGCACCAACTAACAAAGCCCGACTCATCCACATAGCTGAGATGTGTCCATGATAATATACTTGAGCATTAAGTGGAAATTAGCTCAGACTTTTAGAAAGATTAAATAAAAAATGAAGTTATAAAGCCACTGTACCAGATAGTTAACTTGTATATGAATACAACTAAATGAACATAATTACCGTATTTGACCAGAAACACATTGTGAACTTAGCATAGGGTGGGCTTATTCCTAGACAAGGGGCCAGGTGTTGTTTTTTAAATTTTTTAATAATAATAATTAAAATAATAATTAATTAATTGAGGTATTTTTAGATGTAGCTTTAATTTGAACTGTTGTATCTGGGTGTGGGACGTAGTCCTGCGGTAAAACTCACACCTTATTTGTGGTCAGTCTAGGATCGATCCCATTGGGCTTTTTCTCATTCCAGCCAGTGCACTATGACTGGTATATCAAAGGCTGTGGTATGTGTTATCCTGTCTGAGATAGTGCATATAAAAGATCTCTTGCTACTAATGAAAAATTAGTGAGTTTCTTGTCTAGGACTGTCAAAATGACTATATGCCTGACAACCAATATGCCCTAGAGGTGTCATTAAACAAATGTGTTTTTTTAATTGTACCCGTTGGTACTTCCTTCATATCTTTGCTTTGTTTGGCAAGATACAAGTGATTAGGCTAGCAGAATCGAATAGACATATTAAAACATTTCAGTGATTTAACTGTCATTGAAGTCATTATTAATAATGTAAGTTTACAAGTATTTGAATGTTAAATGACTAGGTTCACACTGAAAATAGGTCAGTAATATGAGTATGACATCCCAGGCTGTGGTGTTTTTCATCCACTGTCAGGTATCTGCTGTTATTTTGACTGCATGGTGTCCATTAATGTCCTCTATTAATGTAATGTGATGTATTGAAATGACACTTTATTTTCAACATCAGAACAAACTGGGATTTACAATTTTTTGTTTACAGATTCATTAAAAAAAGAAGTACATAAGACCTTTTGCACACAGAATACGTTTGCACACTACCAGTATATTCTGACTACATGTTTTTTGTTTTGTTTTTATTGTTGTCTTTTATTGGTGTATTAGGGACGTCTGAACATTATTTTGTTTGATGTAGGGATGTGGGATTTTGTGATAGGCAGATACTTTGAGTAAATGGAATTATTGTTTTTGTTTAGCACCACAGTACATCATTTAAAGGTATATTATCACAGGCTATGGAGCAACAAAGTATTATCTGAAAATATATAAATTTCATTTGTCTCTAAAAGTACTTTATTTAACAATCTACTTAACCACCATATCCCAGAAAACAGATCAGTTATGGTGATGTCCAGTAAGTAAAATAATGGAGATTTAGAACACAGATGTGACCTATTATAGTTTTAGAGATGTGACATGCATCCCCCATGGACCATACAGTGTCAGAATGGCTGACCAATCTTTTGTATCAAGACAGCATGGCCAACCTCATCCCAAATGATCCATATTTAGATAAATAAGGTGCTGTAAAAAACAACTGTTTAATAACCAAACCTGATTAATGTTGATATTTAAATGTTAAGTCTCTTGGTTTACATTGATATTTGTATGTTAAACTTACAGATAATATAATTGATCTTCACTGCAGTTAATATAAAGTAATTTGCATAAGGGTTCCACATTCTATACAAAGTTAAGCCTTTTAATTTTATTTAATTACTTTACTGGACATAAATTCCAGAACTAATAACATTATGTTAAAGCACTACATTGTATTTCTATTTCTGTGCAATTTTATCAGCACCAAATTGTGTAAAGCGTTTCTGCAGAATCAAGGTAAAGTGGATATCTGTGGGGTTTCTAGGTTTCTGGGTTGTTATTTTTTTGGGGTGTTTTTTGCTTTTTATTTCCATTCTTGGTTCACATTGTGTTGTATTGTTGTATTCTGTGAGTTGGTTTGTGTTGGTGGTGCTGTGGACAAGACAGGTGCTTGTGATAGAAAATATTGGTGAACTGGAGTCCTGCACTTGATCTCATGTTGGTGCCACATGTCTGATATCTGAGGCTTTCTACTCCATTGCCTAGCTCAAGGAAAACACTGAAAGTGCCATTGTGTATATTGTTTGCCAAATATTTATAGGTCAGCTGGAATTTTACTTTGTTGCTTGTTAACTGTTCACAGACCAGAGTCAAGAAAAGAAACTACTGTATTTAATTTAAAGCTAGCTAATAATAAGCATTTGTTCTGGATCACTTTTGGCCTAAGGGTGTGGTTTGGTGTATGTCATAAGGTGATGTGTGTGTGTGTGTGTATTGCAGTGATGTTTTTTTTGTTTGTGGGTGTAACTGAACATTCATAGTTCATTGATCAATGGTTTCTCAAAGGTATTTTTGTCAAACAAGATCCCAGTCGATAGGCCCATTGGGGTATTTCTCATTCCAGCCAGTGTACCGCAACTGGTATATTAAAGGTATGTACTACCCTGTCTGTGGGATGGTGTATATCAAAGATCCCTTGAGTGTTGGTAAACAAAAAGAGTAGGCCATGAAGTGGTGACAGGTGGTTTCGTCTCAATATCTGTGTGATCCATAACCATTATATGTCTGATGCCATATAACCGTAAAATAATAAATGTGTTGAGTGCATCATTAAATAAAACATTTGCGAACAAAATTAAAAGAATCGTTACAAACCAACATGTAGCAAGACCTTGCCAAATGTGTATTTTGCTAGTTATCACAAATGCATGAAACATCCACCATGTGTGCATATGATTTGGTTATGTGTCAGATTTTACTGAAACTGTATTCAGAAGTCACCTGTGATCAAAAAGTGCTGCACTATACAACACTCGCCCAGAATCGCCCAAAAGTCTACTGGCCCTTAATTAATGGTTTCAGTATAGATGCTAAAATGCAACAAATAAGCAATTTTTTTAATAACAAAACTTTTTTTATTTATGGTGACAAATAAATATAATTATACCTTACTTCAATTTCTGTTTGTATTTGTGATTACACAGTTATGCATCAACTTAAAAATATTAATAGTAAAAAAAAACATATCAAATTTTATTCCTTATTTTAAGTTTAACTTTGAAAAATAAATAAAAAATAGAACCCCCACTCCAAACAAAAAATGGCCAACATATTGATGCTCCTACAAACAACTAAATAACGAAGGTGATAAATATTTTCAGATTAATGTGTAATCTGTTAATTTTGATTCCCACCCATTCCTTAACCCTAACCTATCTCCAATTAAAGTTTGTGTACATTTTACCATTAAAGCTTTATTGGATATAGTTATTTCATTTTCCAAGGACAAATAGAAATTGGTTGAAATAATTCTGTTATACTGTTAGTAATATTAATATTTGAAACCAGCTGGATTGATTAATGATTAAAGATTTTTGTCCTTGGTTAAAAAATAAGATGACAAACAGAACATTTTAAGTCGTAGCACATTTTCAGTCATGTGTCATAATTTCAAATGAAATTGCCAAAGCCCATGCTAAATGTTTTGCATCCAGATTCCATGATTTGCATATGCTCAGTCAAAGGGACTTTTTATTATTTTACATATTACTTTTTCCAGTTTAATGTCCTACTATTAATGTACACTTTAACAGTGGATGAAGCAGTCTCTGTTGGAGTTTTGTCCAATTTTAATATAAAAGTAATTTAATGTAGATTTAAATCAGATATTTTATACTCAACAAAAGCAACCACAGCATAAAGCAAACCCTCCAACTTGGAATTCCTGGTAGTTGTAGCTGTGCACAGTTCTTAGTTTTGGAGATATCTTGAAGTATGTCTCATGGCAAGACTATTTGTCTTAAAAAGTCTGCATGGTTAAAATATTATTAAAGAAAATATAGAAATTTTGTTGCCAGGCAATTTAAGTGATCCATTAATACTTAATTTAAATTCAAGTGAAGGATCGATTGATATCTTGTTTAATCATATCTATTTTAAGCAATTGATATTTTTCCACATTTTGTTCTTATGGTTCATTGAACAATGCTTTGTAGGTTTTTGAATAGACATCAGCATGCTTGGATGGTGGCCCCATTTCCTTGTCCTATTTATTAGGTCTTGTTACAGATATTGATGTTATCACTACAGGAATACATATGAGATGGGCTTGAAGATTCCCGGTTACCTACTCCCACATACATTTACATTATACATGACCTGACTTTTACTTTTGACATTTGTTCCTCCATATTGACGCACTGGGTTTGTTTGTCTTCCAGCTGGAGGCATGTATTTTCACTTCCATGTGTCTACAAGTTGGGCGTTTCCATATTTGGAGAGCATGCAAGGGAATCATATACTCTACAGTCGTATGTTACAGCAGAGGAACCAATCAAAAATCTTCATTTGGAAGGACCATCAGCAGTTGAAATCCAAAGGTAAGTCGGTCTTCTCTCATTTATTTTAATGTGTATATTTTTTATAAAATAATTATGCTATATGCAAATTGGTTTAATTAATTGTTTTTATAGATTGTTAAAAAAGCATAATAAACAGACCAGGTATACTAATGCAGTGTGCAATAAAAAAAATCTTAATGATGGTTTTAAAGAAATATTTTCATGTTATTATAAGCTGTACTGTCCATGTTTCTGCCAGAAAGACATTTTTGGGTAGGCGCTATGGAATTGAATGCAACCACAGTCAGCAGGGGATATGGGCTAAGTTAACTGGGTTAAGTTGAGTGTTAGGGTTCAGAGTAATTCATTTTGTCAAAAGGTTAACTTAAAAATAAACGAATATGCAAAACATGTTGTGTATTGCGTCATACCCGTTTTACACCCAAACTGTGTATTGGTAATGCAACAAATTGTTTTCTGAGTTGTATTCAGCCTTTAAAATATAATTTTCTTTGTTAATACATGTTTTGTGAGAAGAGACTAGGATAGCATTTAAAATGAGGCAAAGTGTATTTCAGCTGAAGCAAACTACTTTTGTGTCATCATTTACTTTTGCTGGGAAAATGTTTTGAATTACATAAGCTGCATAATAACTAAGGTGAAATAATGGTCTTTAAGCAATGATGGCAATCTCAGGATTTTTCTCAAATTTAGTTTTTTGTGCCACCAAAAAAACCTGTTTGTGTCATTTTTCTTTGAGGAAAAAGCCTTCATGTACTTCTCAACACCCTTTGATTATTATTTTTATATTTTTTAAAGTCATGCTGATAAAGCACCAGATGAAATTGAAAAAGAATGTCGTGTAATTACTGTTCAAGTTGATAAGATGATGATCTATTGTCCTTCCCAAAGGGAAGACCTTTCTTCATACCATGGATTTACTACAAGTTGTTTATTTATGAGGCTATTGTTCTCTAGTTCGGACACCAAAAATAGTATTATTTTGTTATTTCCATAACACTTACTTTTCTTCTTAAGACAAACCAAACTGAAATTATTTACCAAAACATTTCTGTAGGAGGGTGGGACAGACTATAGTTCCTTGTTTGTTTCAACAATGGCATAAATTTAAAACAGCACCAACATAACATTAACAAGGAGAGCAGTGCTGATATCAGCAGCCAGGAGATAGACACTTGGAGGAAAGAGTGACTAACAGGCAGACATCACCTTATAACTTCCTGAAGCTAAAGTATTCCTCTTTATATTTATTGCCATGATGCTGCACTTTCCCGACAAATTAAACATACTGCTATAGCAAGAAAGGTCATGCGACTCATTTAGTACTGCAGTTTTTACATCTCCACGATCTAAGGTGTGTTTTTTTATAGTGAAAAACAAACGACAGCTTATATGTCAACTATTCTTTATAACAGTGTTCATGTCACTTTATCAATGTTTGGTTGATTACACACTTGAAAAACCACTTTAAGTGATTATACACGTTTACATTTCAAATCCCTTTATCATGAACTGCTTCCAGGAAGTTGAATGTGATTAATTGTAGTGCTTTGTTATATCTTTTGGGATTTCCCAGGAAAAACAGTGCAAATTTTCTCAACAAATACATTCAAATTATTTCATCAGACATTTCCTTGTAACTTTATAGTTGCTCATTTGTGTAAGTATTGATACATTAGTTTTTGAAAGTTTTTTAAGATTTATTTTGTATTGATCTGTTGAAAAGGTTAACTTGACAAATCAGGATATTTCTAGATTTTTTTAAAATTCTTTTTTTAATATTTAATTATTCTGTATGCTTGATGTAATCCTTGAGAATGTAATTTCATTTTGTGACAAGTATGAGATTAGCTTGTAAATTATTTGGTGCTTAACAAAATGTAAGACAGATAGTAGATTTTATATAGAACAAACGAAGACAATTTTTAGCACCAAATTATTTTATTTTGTATTATTTACATGTTTGAGTTTATGGCAGAATATAGCGCACATGTTCATTTTGTTACACAAAAGAGGACATCTAATACAGTTTTCATATGCAGTCATCAGTCTTAAAATTATTTAGGTATCTGCTTAATATTTTCTACCATTGCCATCTAGGTAGGAATGTTACAAGGTAGAGTTAACATCTGCCATGGTCAAAGTTTGAAGTGCTCATAACATTTAGATAATGCAGTTAATAATACTAGTTTTACCATTGGTGTTTCTATTTGTAACAGTGTTTTGAAAAAAACCCCACATTTTATCTGGACAGTAAATGTGTGCAATTTTATTTTATGCAGTATCACTGTGTCAAATACCATTTTGTGTTACCTGTACTACAGTTGAGTGTTAAACTAGGGGTTTTGTAACAAATAGAAATTACATTGAAAATGAGCTATGAAAGGTTTTATTTTATTACATTAATACTTTGTGGGATGTGTTGTAGTATCCATATTTTTGGATCATTGTTTGGTTAGCAGTGGGATTCCTTTTAATATAGTACAACCTCTAATGTAGTAGACATTAACATGTGTCACATTAACCTGTATTATAAGCAGTCATCAGTCTCAAAAACGAAACTGTGTTATCTGTCAGATGGCTGTACATTTTTTACAGTAACAATGCATTTTGTCTATTGCCATTGATCCTTTATTGTTAAAGTAAATGTTTTGTTCAATAAAAAAAAGTTTGTTTTGTTTAATGACACCTCTAGAGCACATTGATTTATTAATCATCGGCTATTGGATGTCAAACATATGGTCATTTTTGAGACAGTCACAGAAAGGAAACCCCAGCTACATTTTTTCATTAGTAGCAAGGGATTTTTGATATGGATCATTCCACAGACAGGATAGCACATAACACGGCCTTTGATGTACCAGTCATGGTTTTGTTTAATGACATACTAGTATTTAGAAACCGGCCTCGGTGGCATCGTGGTTAGGACATCGGTCTACAGGCTGGTAGGTACTGGGTTCGGATCCCAGTTGAAGCATGGGATTTTTATTCCAGATACTGACTCCAAACCCTGAGTGAGTGCTCTGCAAGACTCATTGGGTAGGTGTAAACCACTTGCACTGACCAGTGATCCATAACTGGTTCAACAAAGGTCATGGTTTGTGCTATCCTGCCTGTGGGAAGCACAAATAAAAGATCCTTTGCTGTTAATCGACATAAGATTAGCCCATGAAATGGCAACAGTGGGTTTACTCTCCAAATCTGTGTGGTCCTTAACCATATGTCTGACGCCATATAACCGTAAATAAAATGTGTTAAGTACGTCGTTAAATAAAACATTTCTTTCTTTCTTTCTTTCTTTAGTTACTAGAATGATCCTTTATTGAGCAGCTATCAGTCTTGAGAATGGCTGCACAGTTTTGATTATCATCGGTTTGGCTTTTTCTCATTCTAGCCAGTACACAAAGACTGGTATATCAAAGACTTTGGTATGTGCTATCTTGTCTGTGGGATGGTACATATAAAAGATCCCTTGCTACTAATGGAAAAATGTATTTTGTTTCTCTAAGACTGTTGAAATTACCAAATGTTTGACATTCAGTAACCAATGATTAACAAATCAATATAGTCTTAGTGGTGTCATTAAACAAAACAAACAAATAAAATTTTGATTACCCCCCCATCCAATACAGTACAAATTCATCTGTAATAAAGATTTAATACCAGTCTTGAAATACCAGTCTTGCTGGTATAGTGGTTAAGCCATCATAATTCAGGTTGGGTTTGCCACCCGGTACCAGCTCCCACCCATAATAAATTTTGATGATTCAAGTGTGAGGCCACTGACTAGGAACTAACCACTGACTATCGTGAATAGTTGGCCCAGGTAGCTGAGGTACGTCACGGAATATGATGTCTTGAAAGTTTCATTAGCAACTACTTTTCATTTCATTTGAACTTGTTTCCGTACTTACGATTGCTGTCCTGGACACACATCTCAGCTATCTGGGCTGTGAACCCAACATGACACTGAAGAAAATGTTCCCTATATATGTGTACAGGACAGTGTGCTTGAATCTTAATTGTATATGAGCACAGGAAAAACTTGAAATATATAAATGAATAAATAGGCAAATATTTATAACTCCGTTAGTTGGCTGTTTAACACAGGTTTTACTATATAGCCAGATGTCTTCCTTCCTTCTTTCTCTCCTTCCCCACTTCTCCTGGTTACACACTGTATTTTTCAATGATGAGTTAGAAAATGCCACACCTGACAACTGGGTTGTGCCACAGCCAAACTGAGGCCTCATATTATATTTCTGTAGTAATAAACAACCTACATATTCCACCTTCTGATGGCTAGATACATTTCTTTATTTATCTCAAGAGCTTCAGGCTCATTCAACTTCCTATCTTGAAGATCTTTTTCTCTATTTTTCTTATCAAAAGTTCTAGAAATCAATACCCTAGGAGGCACCATGTGTGCATGCATTAGGTTTTTAAACATCGGAAGAAATCTGACTGCCATTAGGTGCACACCGGTTTTTCATAAATAATATATTTATCAATGATGAAGTTCTGTACTTTATTGAAGTAATTGTTTCATTTAGTCAGACAGTTTAATAAATTAGTATTGACCTCCAGGTTTCAATAGAAGAAAATTTGACAAAGCAAAAACATTAGTCTAGACTTTGGAGCTAAAATATTGTTAATTTGTTTTGTGTAATTTGGTAATCCAACCTAGCTCTCTCCATTAATTCACTGCCATGTATCTGAAAATAGAAGGGATATAAGATTACTGTCATTTCTGTAATTATTAAAAATGTCACCATTATTTTTGCCACCATAACTGCGTGCTTGACAAATAATAGCAGCTGATTTAATTATACATGTTCTGAAATAACATTAAACAGCCTTTTTTTAATTTCTCTTACTTTATTTGTTTTCATCTCCTTTGGAAATTGCATGTTAGGTACTATAAATAAAATGATTGTTAATTGTACAGTTATTTTAATCCTCTTTAACAAGACCAGATAAAAAAAAATAAAAAAATAAAAAAAAGAAAGAGGTTTTTCATTCTGCAAAAGTTTTGTTATTCAAGGAGCCAATTTGTTCTGCTGCATAATTTTGGTATTGACATTTTAAAAATATTGGATATATATTTATCCTTGAGTTTCACAAATATTTCTCTTTCGTTCAGATATTAAACATATTAACTGTTGTGGAAAATAAGAAATGTTTTAATGTTTACAAGTAGGTTATTTTCTTGGGTTGACTTGTAATTTATTTAAATTAATTACTTAATTTAAGCTGAGATTAAGAAAATATATATATGTTATCTGCATTATATTGCATAAGATGCATGTATGTGTGATAAATAGGTGATGTCAATAATTAGACACAGACTTATCGAAATAATTAAACTAGATTAAAACAATGGAACGTAACTGGATCTGTGGAAACCAGTACCATTGTGTGATGATGTCTAGATTAGCTATTTTACAGATCTAAACACATTTTGAGTTATACATGACTTGATGTGATCAGAGATGATGCCACATTAGATCCTTTTGCCATTGGCCACTATTAATACATCTTTAGATATATAAACATAAAATTTTATTGCATATGAACATTGCACATATCAGAAGTTTTGTCAAAAAGACAGTGGTATGGCACTATGGAATTGAATGCAACCACAATCAAAAGGTGGAGGAGAGGGGGGTGGGGGGTGCTCTTCTAGAAAGAAAATAGGTTACGGTTAGGGTTAAGAAAAATCATACATTAATGATCAGAGTAATTAATTTTGTCAGAAGGTTAATTTTAAAAAACAAATCTGTAAACAAATCTGGGTATGGTGCCATACCTGTTTTGTCCTTTGGCAAAAACCCTACATATAGAACTGTATGCAAAACGTAATAATAATGACTTTATTTAATGAGGGTGACAGGTTTAGCACAAGCTAATCTTCCACTTGGCCCTCAATAATACATTTAAACACTGGAAAAGAAAATACATATATACT
>JAECMU010164024.1:0-17650 GCA_016106625.1 Dracogyra subfuscus
ATAATCATGAATGTAAACATTTCCCGTTGTATTTTTAATCAGTGTTCACTCTGACATCCAATATCTATGGCATTTTGTTACCGTATGAAATTTGAAATTTATTAGATTTTACAAAGTTCATTTTTCAAAATTGTATGTGTTGGGGGTTGGGGGTGGGGAGGCTGATAACATAGTTCGCTGTATTGATAAATATTATTTTCAATTTCCTAATAGTTAGACTTGTTTCTTCAGTGGGTTATAGTGCATAAAAATAGCATTTTCCTAATTTAAGCCCTGGGCTTAATTACGGATACAAACTTTCTTTTTGAAAGTGGCATTTTCCGTATTTAAGCCCGGGGCTTAAATACGGGAAATCCCGGTACTACTCTCTCTAAATATCCGCAACATATAAACTATTCTAAGGGGTATAACTCGTGATTTATTATGTATATCGTAATTATCTCCCTTGTTATACAATGCTAATGTTAAACTTTAGATTATTAATCATGATGTTCGCACCGGATTTTTAATGAAATAAAAATGATGTATTATAAAATTAAAATATAACAGAATGACGAGCTCAGCCTTTGATAAATAGAAGCTGAGATCACCGTATATACATTTGTCTCTTTAACAATGACCTGAGATTGTAGTAGGTAAATTTAAATATTTCAACCGCTGGGTCTACACATATTGACCGATTCAAGCTTTTTACTGGCTATTTCGAGCCCTGCCCTCTCTAGCAATATAACGCATCCATCTCTGATATATATTTTCAGATCAAAATCAACAAATAATAACAATAACTAAATGGATTAAAATATTTTTTTAATCACCATTAAACTTAAATTCTTCAAAATCAACAAGTTGTAACATGTTATAGTAACTAGGAAAATACACATTGCCAAAATCACTTCTATATACATCCGCCAACAACACAGTCGGCATCTATATATGTACTGCAAAAGTCAAAAATATAGTTTCCTAAATACATATATACATCATCAGCATAAATAAAAGCAAGGCCGGTTCTATGTAAAGATGGCCTAACTGTACACTGGCCTAAGAATGTAAAATAAATGTACTAGCATGTTAGTATTGTTCCAGTTCAACTTAAACACAACCAGTAAACAGACAGATCATGGGACTTGTATCCCCGTGATAAGCGATACATTTCTAAATAACAATTTAAAATCAGGGCCATATCTAGTGGGGGTTGGGGTGTTCTACGCAATCATTACCCCAAAATCGATTTAAAATCAAAAAGTGTTAATTACGTCTGACTAGAGAAGACCCTATATTATTGTTAACAAAATATTTTTCTTTTAAAGTGCCCTCTCACCCCCAATCCATTATTTAGGCTATGTATGGCCCTGGAAATATGAAGTATGCTGTCAATAATAATGTATACTAACATCTGCATGAAGAAACTGAATAGAGGGGAAGTTTAGGGAGTTTAATTTGAATGCAATGTTTACCTTTGATCCAGTTACCTGAAAAACAATCCCATGTATTCTAAACACAAAACACCCATAGACATACACAAATGCATAACAAACACAAACAGGGTATTATCGGCCTTTGGTCTCAACAGTTTATGAGGTCGGAAGAATATTTATTGGAAATTTATGCTATTTAAGCAAAATTATTGGCTTCTGTTGAAAAAAAAGAAAAATAAAGAGAGAAGAAAACCCACAACTAAAACAAAACCAAAACAAACAACTCCTATTACATAACTTTCTTATTAAATGGATATAAACATAGACGTCACAACTATCAGTATATTTAATAAAAAATTACAATTAAAACCTGAGTTAGTGATTTTTTGTCTTTTAAAAAAAAATGAAAAATACCCTCAAGGATTAATCAATAAAGGACTTACATAACCTGTCATATAATTACATACAGGTGGATATCAAATATCTCTGCTATACAACAATATCTCATACACAGCCAACGTAGTGAATGTATCTTCAAATTAATCTACACACACACACACACACAAGCTACTTAATCACTTTCATTTCCCCATCCAAGTTTTTTTTAAAAACCTGAACATTTTCCATTCCTACAAATACCACTTACAAGAATTTTACTTATTTTTATTAGTAGATGTATTGTCTTTAAAAAAAAATAATCCAACTTTTCATTACTACATACCAATATCATTAACTTTTTTTTTCTTTTTAAATAAAAGGTTTTTTAAAACTTTTTCCACAAACACCAATACCATTTGCAAAAAAAAAAAAAAAAATTGTTTTAGTTGTGGGTATTTACACCTATAAATATGCCACATTTTTCTTTACTTGCACAAATGCCAGTTGCCAAAATGTTTTAATTCTTTTACTATAAATATTACTTACAAAATTTTATTATTTTCCTTCGTACACCACACCACACACAACAATGTCTTTTTTCCATTACTACCATGTCCAACAATAAAATTCACAAACGTTTCATTACTATCAATACCATTTGCAAAAATTCAACAACGTTTTATTTATAACACAAACATATGAAACATGTACATGAAATCTGCAAACAATCATGTTTTCATACCGCCAAGTAACATGTGCAAAAATGTAATAATTCTTATGCCACTTGCAAAAATTATCCTTTATTACTTACTACCAATAACATGCAAAAATTCAACAACCTTTTCTCTCTATTACACATATATACAAAGTAAGCCACTGGTAAAATGTGTGTTTTATTTCACTACTAGCAATACAATGTGCAAAACTTCAACAACTTTCTTTTTATTACACATCTTAAACCACTGACAAAAATTCCATTGTTTCTATTTCTCCAATACCTACACTGATTATGCGTGTGACTTTTATAATAAATCTTTACATTAATGTATAGACAGAGTTTTTAAAATGTCACAAATTAATACATGTATATACATTACTTGACAAAATCTAATGACAATATGCCATTTAACAACATTCTACACTACGGTAATAAATTTGCTAAAAATGTTTTGCCATTTGCAAACTTTGCATACAAATACATCAATTATCCCAAATTCTTTGAGTGTTTTCATTTTAATGTTGAAAACTTCAAATGTACAACTGACAACAAATGTATTGATTTTATACACTATTAAAAAGAAGAAAAAGAAAAGAAGAAAAAAAATGGTTTCTTAATAAATATAAAACAGTTGCTGATCCTATGTCATAATATTAAGAAAAGAAGAAGAATTTCGAAAATGAGGACAACACAAATGGACGAAATGTACATGTATATGCTGTTTGTTTTGTTTTGGCACATTATCATATTAATCACTTTCAACAAGCTGACTGTTAATCACCACATGACGGACTATTACAATACATTATCAACATAGTAATAGACGCTGTACTATGGATGATAACATACTATGAAACTATTATCAACATAGTAATAGACGCTGTACTATGGATGATAACAGACTATGAAACTATTATCAACATAGTAATAGACGCTGTACTATGGATGATAACAGACTATGAAACTATTATCAACATAGTAATAGACGCTGTACTATTGATGATAACAGACTATGAAACTATTATCAACCAAATGACAGAATATTAACATACAGTGAAACCGGTCTAAACTGGACCCTGAACAAACTGGAATACTTTCAAAACCGGACAAGTGTCATGGCCCCTATTTTCAAAATTCTAAACGGTGACCTTCTAAACACCGGATCGTGCCTACATGGGATAATCATTAGGAAATCCGGATGATCCACTTTAAACAGGCTTCACTGTCCTATCAACACTATTGACAAAACACTTCACGTATCATCAGTCATATCACATGAATACACTATTAACTGTTCAACAGGGCATCAGTATATTCTCAACTGTTTGAGAGGATAGTAACATACAGATACTATTAATCATTGGACAGAATATCAATATCGTAACAACCATCTTGTCAGTATATAACAATATATACTATCAACCATATGACAGATTCCGATATCCAATCGACCATGATAGAATATCAATACAATATCAACAATATGACAATATCAATATTCCATCAACCATATGGACAGAATATCAATATCGTAACAACCATCTTGTCAGTATATAACAATATATACTATGAACCATATGACAGATTCCGATATCCAATCGACCATGATAGAATATCAATACAATATCAACAATATCAATATTCCATCAACCATATGACAGAATATTAATGTACTATAAATCATATGCCAGAATATCACTTTATCTTATCAACCACATGAAAGAATATTACAACAGCATATAAATCTATTTTCAGTCATATGACCAAATATCAATGAACTGTTAAAGTGACATTGATGGCAAACATTTCCAGGATCAACTCTATAAGGAATTCATTAGATGTCACCCACTTATATCAGCTTGAATCATAAAGGTCACAATGAATCCAGTTCCTTCCCAAGTATTGGCATTTTATGACAGTATATATTAGCACGTATGATGGAGACTTATATGGTAGCCTACCATATATGGGTTTAGTGCACTTCGATTAAAATCCATAGGTGCAACTATAAACCATGTTTTGTTGACTTAGGACTTATAGTTTCTGACAAAGTGATCTAAACGCAAAACTTTTATTGCAAAAGTTGACAACAACGCCACTGTCGGAAAAGAAGTACATACATCTCACCATTTTACTTTATACAGGCAAGCCAATAAAAAATACATGTATAATCATTTGGTTTCAGAAAAGTAGTTAGTATTAACAAATTTACACAACTTAAAAGGATAAGAATCTAAAAATAAATATGTGTTTATTAGAGTTAGCACTTAAACATGGATGAAGAATATGATTTATGTAAACATATTAAAAACAATAAAAAACATAAAAATTAATAGTTAATTTGTGACACAAAACTACATCTCCCATCCAGTATAATATACTTTATTTCAAAAGGTAAACATTCTTTTTGGATCACAGGTTTCAGACAGTTACCATTCTAAAACTAAATATACACAGCAATCACACTACAAAACACTGGGCCAATCAGAAATGATGTATTCTCTTATTGTAACAAAATCCTCTTGCTGTCCAATCACAAATGGTTTTGCATTTTGCTCAGCTGAAAAACCTCCACTGCATTCTATTGTATTCTGGTCTAATACTCCATTACATTCTTATCCAGTATGGGTTTTTTTCTACATCATTAATATACTAGGACACTTATTTTCATGCTTTCATCCAATTAAGGTTCAAGCACGCTGTCCTGGACATACATCTCAGTTATATGAGCTGTTTGTCCATGACAGTGGGTTAATTGTTAGTGGTTAGCGAGAGAGAAGATGGTGTAGTGCCCTTACAACTAGCCAATGAATTGTTAAAAAAACTTGCTCTGGGTGGAAGCTAATACCAGGCTGTGAACCCTGTACCTACCAACCTTATGTTCAATGGCTTAACCACGACACCATCGAGGCAGGTCTAAAACACTCAAATGATATTTCGATCGTTTCCAAGTATGAACCAGCCATGTGGATCTGGGCCTGTGTAGCAATTTTAGAAAATCATTAACTAATCAAACGTCTACAGTACTAGCTTTCAATTTTCTTCACTTAAAACAACAGAGAAAGGATGAGGCAATGATAGAAGATAATTATGATGATTACAGTGTTAAAAGTTGCTGTATGGAACAGGTCCTGGTTTTGGTAAACCACTGCTAGACACTGCTGTGGAAGATCCAGAGAATCCATTTGGGGGGTGAGGGGTGGGAGCAATGACAAGAGGCGGAATGCCAATGGAACTTTGGGGGTGGTTTGGAGAGAATTGTAAAAAAATGAAAATTAATATATAATAAAATTGTAATTGTCGCAAAAATCTCTTTTTTTGGGGGTGGGGGGCAGGCCCCTGGGGCCCCCTAGATTTGCCTCTGCATTGTGCAAGTTGGGACTCATTTTATATGGTGACTACTATTTACACAGGTATCTGGATAAATGACTGAAACATTAATTGTTGTAATGAAATCGTACAAAACAAAATTGAAAATATATATATATATAGCACTGAACAAAACAAGACAACTAACAGTTCCACAACCATACTTGTAGAAAAGAAACAATTAAACATGCAACATTTAAAAATAGATTATATCATCTTCTTAACCTGACTTCACAGAAAACTGTTTAAATACAACTAGTATAACTTAGTACAGGATTTAAAAAACAAACACACATACAGACACACAGAGAGACACGCAGACAGACAGACAGACAAACACACTTACAATGTCAGAGAGACAAACACACACACACAGACATACAAACACATGCACAATGTCAGAGAGACAAACACAGACAGACAAACAAACAGACAGACAGACAGACAGACAGACAGACAGACAGACAGACAGACAGACAGACAGACAGACAAAAACACACAGAGAGACAGAAAATACCCATCCCTTTCAACACAATATTAAAAAAAAAAACAACTTATGAATGGTGTTCACTGTACAATCAGTCTTTAAGAATTAGTTTGTCACAATCCGAGAAGTGATTATTGTAAAACATTTCCCTCTTTCAGATTTAAAAATTCTTCATGAATTTCCTTTCCAATTCAATGTTTATATCTTTTAAAGAGAGATTATATTCTACAATATACCAGCAAAACATCTTTAGTGTTTTAGCAAAGTGGTCTCCATGTATAATTACCACACAAAGTTCATTTCTAAGTCTAGTTATTAGAACTAAAAGTAATTGTTTTTTCTTTTTATTAATTTGAGTTATTTTATTATAAAGACCCCAGCTTATCTTTATTTTCACAACATCAAAACAATGCTATTTCGCCACAAGTTGAAGTGTATTCATAGACTTCACAAGCTGGCAGTATAACATGCCAGACAATGACCGTTTATTTAATTTATTACAGAATCAGTCACTTTAAAAAGAAAACAACAACAAAAAAAACCCAAAGAATAGAAATAATATAAAAGCACAAAAAACAGATACAGTTTATAATACAAAATGTAATAAAAAATAAAAATATTAAAAAATAAAAAGGTAACATTTCTACATACAGTGTATTATTATAGTAGATCTGAAAATGGAGGGATGAATCTGTAAAAAATGCAAGAGCACCAGTCGAACTGTTGACTCAGAAGGGGTGGGAGGGGTGTGGAGGGGGGTGCAGGGAGTTATTTCAGCGGTTTAATCACATTCAGTTCTGTGGATTACAACAGAAGTATATGCTTGATCAATACTAATGGTTATAACAAAAGTGCCATGTTATAGTACGTTATGAACGGCACATCAAAACATCATGGTTTTCAATCCAACAGGGCTCCAAGTTAACAAAATGTCACCCATGGTGCTGTTGTTAGGGTGTCAACAGCATAATAAAACATTTCTAGTTAAACATTATGCATCTTGAACAAGAAAAATGCAGTTATTTAATTGGTTATTTTTGTTACACAATGCAGATGCCATGGTAACAAAAAATACTTTAAAAAAAAAGAGCAAAAACATATACAATAAACACACCAAAAATAATTATGTGTCTTAAAAAGATTTAATATTGAAAATAGTTTTACCAATATCTATATATAAATTTATTTAACTGATATTTTAGTCCTACAACATACACAAATAAGTAAAATTATTGCTATGAACATTTTATTATTTACCATGAAATATAGATTCATATGAAAGAAATTAACTCTTAAATAATTAACTCTTTAACCTTGAAATGCAGCAAAAAACCACAACCCCAAACAACATTAATATTATTTGCTAGAAAAAACAGCATCAAGATATTAAAGCTGAGCATTCTCACCTACAATAATTATATATATATAAAACATTGTTAATTAATCCATTCTCATTTCTCATTGACCAAGTAACAATTTTCAAAGTGATTCCCATGAAACAATCTTTTGGTTTTAAGCAAAAACAGTCACTCAAACAAAACAAGAAAATGTTTTTGCCGTGAACATATTTCATCCCAGTGTTCAAACAAATTCACCAGACATTCTACAAATAAATATGCACCACAATCACACTACTACAAACTGGTCCAATCAGAAACAATGTCTTCTGATCTTGTTACAAAATCCTCTAGCTGTCTTGTTCAATCACAAATGGTTTTGCATTTTTCGTCTGTTAACAAATTTCACCTCATTCTGGTCCAGTCAGAAACTCCATTGTATTCTGGTAATAAATACTCTATTTAATACTCTCTTATTCAATAACTCTCCCCTGCATTCTTGTCCACTTGAAAACTCCATTACACTCTTATCCAATTAAAATCTCCACTGTATTCTGGTGGAATAAAATCTTCTATTGTATTCTGGTGGAATAAAGTCCTCCATTGTATTCTCATACAATAATTATACAAAAATCCAATACATCCTGGTCCAATCAAATGCACTATTGTATCATGGTCCAATCAGAAACACCGATGCATTCTGGTCCACTAAACATTCTTACTTGCATGCAAGTCCAATCAAACAAAAATCTTTAACTTTAATCCAGCCAGCCAAAATGTGGAAGAATTGATCTAAACACAACCAGTTCGGACTAGAAGTAGTCGATCACAGCTGAAACTTGGTGACGAGGCCAATCAAGACTAGATACCAGCAGACAGGGTGAGATTTCGTCCACAACGCACTACAGGCTGTCGGTTGAAATCTGGTGCTTCGAAAGGAGGGCTTCCAACAAGCGGATTTTTGCTTTTATTTTCTGAAACAAAACAAAACAACATTAATTATAAAACACTACAATACACTGAAACCCCTCCAAAAAGGATCCTCTGCAAACCAGAATTTCCTCTGATCAAAGCATTTGTCATGGTCCCTTTCTAAATACAGTACAGAACCTCTGTAAACCGGACACCCCTTAACTCAGACTTGGTCTTATGAGTATCTGGGTTAGAGAGGTTTCACTATATTATATTTAAGATTTTATTTGTAAAACTGATGAAAGCAGAATCTTTAAATAAGTAAAACAAATTTAAATGCACCTCAACATGACTACTTACCTTAAAGCAATTTCACTTCATCATCATATATCATTAAATGTTTTTAACGCTGACTAAAACATGAAGGCTGCTAACAATGAGGCTGTAACAATACCGAGCACATACATAAAAGTCATATCTTATGGTTTAACACATTTCTACTTCTCATAACAAAACCCACTTTGAAATACCAATTACTTGCTACTACATGTTTGACGGAATAAACCAGCTAGAGCTATAATCAGTATATCTGTCTACAATCTTCAATAAATATTCTGATCTCTACTGAAAAAGCACTACCACATTATCCGTTGTTACGTTTATTGTATATGCAGGCTTGATATAAAACACTCAGTAATCTTAACCCGTGTAATTTTGGGTTTAGTCATTGCCAACCGGAATGAAATCCAGTCATACAAAATACAGTTAAGTGCATTATTATTATTATTTCTTCTGATATCCTTTTTACAAATACAAATCTGACGTGTGCATTTTTAGTATGTAATGACATACACCACTGACATACAAACAGGCCAGAATGCTTCGTTTGTAAATCACTGTGGTGTAATGTGCAGTAGGGAAACTGAATTTGTTGTGCCAAGTGAACTACATTCCTCATGTCCTACCTTATAGTCAGAATATTCTGTTTGCATTGGCAATCTGTCTTCTTTTTGCACCTTCCTGTAAATACAATTGGAGAAATGAGAACAGGCAATAAGAAAAGTGTCAATAAAATATGAATGTTGGAGATAGTAGTACCAAACCAAATAACTTCCGGCTGGGTCAAACTCAAAGTTCAAGGGGCACCAAACTTTTGATAGAGAAGTTAACACCACAAGTCCTGTGATTGGTGATAAATGTGAGTGTGTTGGTTGAAAAACAATTAGTTTCATCTGCACAAAAAATGTATTAAATTTTATTTCATCTAGTACCACTATGTCAAGTAATATTGTGCTTGAAACATGTATGGGGTACCTGTAAACTAATGTACTCAAATTTTGTCCGAAACTAGGGTAGTCATAGATCTACCCATTATCTCTGAAATGAGCAGCTTGACCCCCATTTTTTTCTGATTCACTTTAATGGTAAGCGATGGTAGTATTTATATCCGTGGTGTATATGTCAATTGATACACTGCAGGTAGGAGGTTTAGTCTGACTGTCACATATGTTACTATTGTGGTCTATGGGATTTGATTTGGTAACTCATAGGTACAGTTGTGATCTATCTGAACAAAATCAACTACTCAAAAACATGACACTTATCAACAGAAATCAATTATTTTGAGAACATATAATTAAGGATAACGTTTTCTGCATTACTGCATATTACGCAGAATTAGTTTTAAAATGACAATGCTGAATTATTATTATGATTTTCTATTAATTTATGCATAAGGCAAGCACCCATAATGAGTTTGAGAAGAAGGTGCATAAATATACTGCTGGAAAGCAATAAAGGAACACATGGTATTAACATTGTGAACTTCTAACACCAAAGATTGTGGGTTTTACTTGTTGTCAGTATATGTATTTTGAGTTTTCAACTTCCTGTCCCATTCTGACTCTTGAAGATATCGGTAACAAAAATAGAAATTACATGGAATAAGCAAAGACTTCATTGAACTTTTTTCCTTTTCCTATTGATATCTACTTGAACAATGACATCACAGCTATCTGGGCTTTCTGTGTAGTAGTTTAAAGTATGTTTTGTTTAACGACACCACTAGAGCACATTAACTTATTAATCATCAGCTACTGGATGTCAAACATTTGGTAATTTTTACATATAATCTTAGAGGAAACCCGCTACATTTTGTCATTAGTAGCAGGAGATCTTTTAAATGCACCATCCCACAAACAGGATATCATATACCACAGCCTTTGATATACCAGTGGCAGTGCACTGGCTGGTGTGGTACAGAGATTAGTGTTAGTGTTTAGTGAGAGAAAAATCAGCGTATAGGATACATCTTCCCATCAAGTAATTAAACTCATTCTGACTTTTAGCTGCTACAAAGATGAGAACTCCGTATCTATTGGATGTCAAACATTTGGTAACTCTGGAAACCCACTACATTTGTCCATTAGTAGCAAGGGATCTTTTATATGCATCATCCCACAGACAGGATAGTACATACCATATCCTTTGATTATACAAGTCGTGATGCATTGGCTGGAATGAGAAATTCCAAACGGACCATGCATCAAGTGAGTGATTTGTCACTGGGCTATGTCCTTGCCGATACCACCCTCAAAGAATGAGTATAAACATATTCACAAGCTTCTTTTTATCAAGGACCAGATTTTAATATCTAGCCAAAAGTCAGTCATCATTTTTTAATAGGAAAATATATTCTGTGTCAAAAATACATTTTATACCTTCCATTCTGAATTGAAAAATCTGATTCAAAAACTCGCAAAACTTTTCTAATCCGTTTCTTTTCATGTCTTGATCTGGACAACTCATCATGTAGTTCTTCTCTGAAAACCAAAATCACACAGTATGTTTATAAAACTACACAATGTCAGGCTTCTGGGTTCAAAATATTTTTAACAAGATTCTACCACATGGCAGTCCTAAGCTTTTTTTGTTAAAAAATATACTTTTGTGCTTATATTCAATTAAAGTGCAGGGTTGCCGTCCTGGACAATACCTCAGCTATCTAACTGAACAAATGAATGAAAAACCCAGTCTATTTTGTTTAACAATACCTCTTGAGCACATTGATTAATTAATTATTGGCTATTAGGTATCAAACATTAAGTAATTCTGAAAAGTAGTCTTCATATAAAACCGTAAAACATTTTTCCATTAGCCATCATGTCTGGTTGCCACGGTAACTCACATGGTGAGCTCCTGTACGTTCTCCTCCAGTGTCTGGTGATCGGTCGGACTCTCATCGTCGTCATCGTCGGGAGACTTCATTTTGGGACTGTGGCCGATGCTCTTCTCGTAGGTGATGGGGCGCACCGTGTCGCGTAGGATCGAGAAGTCCTGAGTCACCGCAAACTCTGACATCTCAACAAGCACATCCAGCTCATCGGGCTCCGAGTCGGCGGTGGGCACACGCACTGGATGACCCTGTAACACACAGACAAACAAGTCAGAATTCTGTTCACTTCTCACTTTGCCAGTTAAGATGATTACGTAACCAATAACACCTGTAGTGATTAAGTACAAATTCCGTCCATATTTAATCAATCTCTTTGAATAAGGACATGTTTAATGTTACCCTTTTTTCAACAAAAATAGCTTTGGCATATTTTAAAAACACAGGAAAGTAAAATCAAAGTCCTCAAATGTATTAGAAGAATGACATCACTGAATATAACACAGTGATACAGATTATAACCTACAACTGTTTTTTAACATACAGCGAATACAGTAAACAACAGTACAACATCATGTTGTGGGACAGTCAACAGCAGTACAACATCATGTTGTCAATACAGTGAACAGCAGCACAACATGTTGTCAATACAGTGAACAGCAGTACAACATCATGTTGTCAATACAGTGAACAGTAGCACAACATCATGTTGTCAATACAGTGAACAGCAGCACATGTTGTGACTACAATGAACAGCAATACATCATGTTATGAATACAGTGAACAGCAGTACAACATCATGTTGTCAATATCATGTTGCCAATACAGTGAACAGCACTACAATATGTTGTCAATACAGTGAACAGCAGCACATCATGTTGTCAATACAGCAGACAGTAGTACAACATCATGTTGTCAATACAGTGAACAGCAGTAAATCATGTTGTTAATACAGTTAACAGTAGTACAACATGTTGTCAATACAGTGAACAGCAGAACAACATCATGTTGTCAATACAGTGAACAGCAGTACAATATCATT
This sequence comes from Dracogyra subfuscus, assembly GCA_016106625.1. Classification (NCBI taxonomy): domain Eukaryota; kingdom Metazoa; phylum Mollusca; class Gastropoda; order Neomphalida; family Peltospiridae; genus Dracogyra; species Dracogyra subfuscus. The sequence continues at coordinate 12,834 of JAECMU010164024.1, forward strand.
TTTCAATACAGTAAACAGTAGCACAACATCATGTTGTCAATACAGTGAACAGTAGCACATCATGTTGTCAATACAGTGAACATTAGAACAACATCATGTTGTCAATACAGTGGACAGCAGCACAATATCATGTTTTCAATACAGTGAACAGTACAACATCATGTTGTCAATACAGTGAACATTAGCAAAACATGTTGTCAATACAGTGGAAGCAGTACAACATCATGTTGTCAATACAGTGAAAAGCAGTACAACATCATGTTGTGAATACAGTGAACAGCAGCACAACAACATGTTGTGAATACAGTGAACAGCAGCACAACATCATACTGTGAATACAGTGAACAGCAGCACAACATCATGTTGTCAATACAGTGAATAGCAGCACAGCAACATACTGTGAATACAGTGAACAGCAGTACAACATCATACTGTGAATACAGTGAACAGCAGCACAACATCATGTTGTGAATACAGTGAACAGCAGCACAACATCATACTGTGAATACAGTGAACAGCAGCACAACATCATGTTGTCAATACAGTGAATAGCAGCACAGCAACATACTGTGAATACAGTGAACAGCAGTACAACATCATACTGTGAATACAGTGAACAGCAGCACAACAACATGTTGTCAATACAGTGAACAGCAGCACAACATCATGCTGTGAATACAGTGAACAGTACAACATACTCACATGTTTGAAAGCAGTGGTCACTCCAGCCGCCATTTCAAATGGTTTGTCCTCTGGAACAGTTTCAAGGTCAAGTGTATTGCGTGGCTACAAGGAAAATTAATGATGATACAGATAACACTGAAACATCCAGAAAACACAATATTCATGCTGATATTTGTTATACCTCATCAAAACAAGAGCCTACCAATAAAACATTACAATGCAGACTTGTTGGGAGATCAGGCAGCATTTTGTTCAGGATCACACTGTGATTCGCTAAACAAGTTTCTGAGATCGCTACACAATTTTAAAACATTAAACAGTAGTTGGTAATCGATTGTCAAACAACTAGAAATATCACTACTCAAGATTTTGGAAACAAAATATTCCCTGCTCAGATTCATGTGACATGTGTGAGATTTAAAAACAAATCCCATGTGCAAAGCATGTTTTTCACAATGGCAAATTGGGTGAATAGTATTCTTTACTTATAATTATGTTGACCAATATTTTCATAATTTGCTTTTGAAAATAAAATATTTCTGTTATTTCCAAAAGAGTTTTCCTTTTCTTTTTACTTCAAGACAAATTGGAATTATTGACCAAACATATTTGAAATGTTTTGCTAAAATGAGGTATGTTACTTGAGAAGACCATTTATTCAGTATATCTGTGTACTTACTGATGTTGGTTTTGACAGAATGCGTTTGATGGATCGGTATCGGTCATACAGTGGCCTCATTAGATCTTTCTCCTCCTTGGATGTCTGGAATTAGCATTTTAAATAACAAATTGTTAACTCTGCAATCAGCATTTTAAATAACAAAATGTTGACTTTGTAATTAGCATTCAAAATAACAAATTGTTATCTCTGTAATTACCATTTTAAATAACAAATTGTTAACTCCATATAGCATTTTAAATAATAAATTTATAACTGTATTTAGAATTTTAAATAACAAATTATTAACTCTGTATAGCATTTTAAATAATAAATTGTTAACTCTGTATTTAGAATTTTAAATAACAAATTGTTAACTCTGTAATTAGCATTTTTAATAATAAAGTTAAATATCAACAGTAAAATGGCAACAGTTACTTTTGGTAATAGTACAAAAACTTACTTAATTTGTTTGTGCTGGATATCCAGTGAAATGTTTAATATACAGCACTAATATTTTATGCAGAAAATATATTTGATATATAATTACACTCGTTAAAATGTCTGTTAGTCGGTAACATCTTAAAATTTTTAACAAACTCAGTAATGTCCCTTTAATTGTTTATTATGAATGGGAGAATTATATCAGTTCACTACTTTATGTCAACACTTCGGAAGTACATGTATTATTTGTTAAATATTACAACACTATGAAATAATAGTTAAAGATATCACAGTTTGAAAAAAGCCTTGCACTACCTGTTGACAAACTAATGGATATGCTTTTATATTTTCAACAGTTACAGTGTTTAGTTTTTCTAACATAAATACTCATTAAAATGTATGTGTCATTTTTATATTAAAACACACATATTTCTTTACCTAACTTTAACTACAAAATGTAACAGCAAAAGTGATTTAAAGACAGAAGTAGCTTACAGGTCTTCCATGTAAACTTTCAAAGTGTAACAAAGCCTTCTGTACAGCAAGCTTCTCATCATAGATTTGTTCTCGGTTCATCATCTGCAACAAAAAACACCAACAACATGTAGTCACATCCAGAATTTGCTAAAATAGTTAATGTTAGAAAACAATATGTAGAGAGATAAACAGAAATCATGTCTGCTTTGATGAAGAGAAACTGAAATATTTTGCATGATAGCAAAGTATGTAATGTTTTCAAGTTATTTTTATGATATGGATATTAATACCGTATTTATTTTATTATCGTGCACTTAAAATACTGTATCTATTCTTATCAAAATTAGTTTTACACTTGAGAAATCATAGTTTATTTAACAGCAATAAACATTCCTCCACAAACAATAGTGCACTTATGACTGAATTGTTAATCCCCATCTGTTGGTTAAATCCCTCCCTTATGATGAGGCCCCCTGTATTAGAAAGTGATGTACATTGATTTCTTGTGGGCGTTTCTGGTCATGTCTCTTCTCCTTTAGACTGGTGTAGATGTTTTCCAGGGTCAGTTTGATCTCATTTAATGTCTTCGGCGTTTCCCCCGATGATGAAGCACCACTTCCATGGCGACTCCGACTTCCCATCTCAGCATCTTCTTTCAGCTCTAGATTAGAGAAGAAACCTTGTTAGATTAGAGAAGAAAAAAAAAATTGTTAGCACTTCACAGACAGTTGGGTTTTTTAAAAACCTATGTGTGACATTCAAATATAAAAAACAGTGCTGTTATCTTCTGTAACTGGTCCCAGTTAAAGCTTGCAAATATAAATTTGTTTTATTCATATCCCCATAAACATAAAGGAAATCCCATAAAATCCTTAGACAATATACCCTCAATTTATTGGCCCCCGATTTTAATGCCAACCCCACCAGGTCAGGTCATAGGGATTTACATGCACATTCAGAACAAGCTGTTGTAGTGCACGCCTGTCTTGGGCAGACGAAGCCCACTTCCCACCAACTTCTTTTCAACCACCATTTGTATCTCTGTTTAATTCCCTCAATTTACTGACACTCTTGCTATTCGCCAAAGTTCAGGCAGTAAATATTTCACAATGTTTTAGGTCAGGATAACCCAGATAGTTTTTAGGCAGTAAACTTTCACCAAGTTATTATGTTGGATAACCTCGATAGTTGTGATACAGTAAAATTTCACCAAGTTATTATGTTGGATAACATCAATAGTTGTGAGACAGTAAAATTTCACCAAGTTATTACGTTGGATAACCTCGATAGTTGTGAGACAGTAAAATTTCACCAAGTTACTAGACAGGTTAACTGATGAAGGTGACAAGGAAGGTACTCAAACTCAGAAGCACAGATTGACAAAATGATTATGGAAGACTCAAAGTTTAATCAAGTAAGTGTCTAGATGAGGCCGACTCACGTTTCAGATCCTTCCTAGCCTTAGACAACTCAGTCATGTACTTCTTTATCTCAGGCTTGGCCGCTTTGTCACTCTGAGATGGCTGGAATAGCAATAACATGCTAATAAAACAAACCAACATAACAAAAACAGTTTTATCAAACCTAACAATTCAAATCATATAGAATTTTTTTTTAAAAAGATGTTGCACTCAAAATCCAAGATTAAATGGACTGAGATAGGACTTCACAAAATCTGCATTACAACAAATAATCAAGAGTTAAATTAGAATGAAAATAGACAAAACTATTAACATTTTAAAAACCATATCCAGTTCAAGGGAGGTGATAACAGAGCTCCGACATGATCACAAAGTTTTAATCCAACAACAAGTAGTATCCATGTTCCATGTACCGGTATCAGTTCTTATACTCTAAAATTATACATTTCTCAACAGTTTCAATGGAACGTACATAGAAGATATTAAAAGAGTTACCATTTATTATAAAATTTATGTCCCGAGTGAAATAATTTTTCTTTGTCACGAGCTTTAGCGTTGCTATGGAAGAATAGTCTGCAAAGGTTATGAATGTCAAGGCCAATGTCAGTACCATCTCTTTTAGTACCAGCCCTTCCATTGGACAAAGTGAACTGAACTACACAATGAAATTACCCGTTAAACCAATGCACAATATTTCTCACTGAGAAAGTATCAAAAATTATTTCCCCTGTTATGAGTGACCGCTGGGGTAATAATAATTATTATAAGATAAGGATTTGGCAGGCCAGTGACTTTTAATGATTTACCACTGGTCTTTTGTTGAGGTCATTTAAAAGTTATCAACCAGATAATGTCTCAACTACTTCTACTGTAAATCCTTACTATTATAATTACTCACCCTATATCCATGATGTCTTTCAAAGTGCTCCTCAAATGATTTGATTTTTCTTTTTAAGGCTGTAGAAAAAAAGAGAAGAAAAAAACCCCTAGATATTAAAATGAAAACTAATTATAATTTTATTTTAGAGCAACATACCTACTGAATAGCAAAACAATTACATTATACAAAAGCATAAAGATTTTTGTAATTATTATTTTTGAAAGGTCAAATGTAACACACACACAGACATTCT
>JAECMU010164039.1:2378-13776 GCA_016106625.1 Dracogyra subfuscus
GATGCATGTAAATATAACTTGTCATTATTTAATTATACATGTATTTACCTGTGGTTGTTCATTATAAAAAGTAACACCGTGTTTAGACTCTGGGTTAGTGGAAATGATCAAATGCATTTTTATATATATATGTGGCCTTTGACTAACTGTGATCCACTGATTGGAACGGAAAAAATTGTTCCATCAAGATACATGTACGTGTATACAATTTTAAAATGTGAGTTGACTTAACAAGTGAAGATGTGAGTATCTGGCTGCACCAGGTGACGAAGGGCCTGCGTGACAAAGATGGTAACCCAGTGCCCGGAGCTCACCTGCAGGGTCTGTTTAGTCGTGTGTGCAAGCTGCTGTATTACCGACTGAAACCTGTGTTCGTCTTCGATGGCGGAGTGCCCTCGCTCAAGAAACAAACCACTGTGAGTTTTGGGATGATTTAACAACCAAGTATTGTTATTGTATATACAGTTGAATCCCATTGTCTTGAACCCCATTGGTGCCCAAGAAAGTGTTCAACCCATCGGCAGGGTTCGAACCTAATGGTCGCTGATTTAAAGATTTTTTTTAATGAATAATAAATAAATAAATAAAAGTACAACTACAATGTATGTAGCCTACTTTGCATCATGAAAAAGTGTAGGTCTGCTTTTACATATGTGCCCAATATAAAAATAGGTGTCGGGTAAGTTAAGTGGCATGTAAAATTGGGCACAAATTCATGTCAACAAGATTCAGCTCTAGTTATGTATATACGTCATAGATGCGGTGTATTTGACACTTCCGAGTTCAACCTAATGCGATTTTCATTAGTACTGTATATAGGAGAGGGCTGTAAAAAGTGTAAGTTGGCAAATTTGTGATCAATCCGCTTGTTGTTTATTGAATAAAATTTGTTTTCAATCAATACAAAATTAAGTAATGCAAGGAGGCTGGGTATAATGGAATCCATTACAGAACATACGGAGAGGGGACGGAGAGTGCTGTTGGTTAAGAAAGTTCTACATAACTTAAAAGAAGAAGCTTCCACCCACTTCATTGATTACATATTTTATAGAGGTTATTACCAGTGTTTTTTCGGTATTGTCAATATCATATATTAGGAATAAAAATTGTATTATGCGAGCCTCAAGCTTAATGCAGCGTGTTTTTGTAAACTGTACATGCAACTTTAATTCCAATTTGCCAATACTAGATATTTAAATGACGTAAGAATATGTGGCGAGGTGTATTTTGTTAATTGAAATGACGTCAAAACTCGAATGACATCATTTTAGATGTCCTTACATCAAAATAAAGTTATGCCTAATGTTTTTTGTTTTCTGAACGCTGGACAGCTTTCAGTGTCAAATTACCATTGAAATGTTTTTATTTGATGACTATGAATACATACGTCAATCAAGGAGTGTCACCCAGGTATGTTTGCTTAAATGTCAATAAACCTAGTGCCGAGACCGTGACTAATTTACATCTAATCTGGGGCGGATCCAGCTTTTCTGATGAGGGGGGGTCCAAGACAAAAGGGCACCATAACATTATGAAAAGGCACTACTGAAACATTAAACACGGTTCACATGGACTATAATATAACAGTGCTACAACAGGGACACTGGCATAATAATAATAATTTTTAAAAACCTATATAAATTTGTAAAAAAACCCCATAAAAATCCTAAATAAAAGGGGCACTTCTCAAATTTGAGGGGGGGTCCGGACCCCTTGGACCCCCCCCTCTAGATCCGCCCTTGCTAATTTGCAAAGTTATCAAATTCTTAAAGTATGTGATCTGAAAAATATCACATATTTTGATTGCACTGACAATGTAAGATGATATATGATAAATATAGAATACTAAAACAGATTTGCTTGTCGTACAATTTTTATGAAATCTGTAAACAGATTTGGTATCTAATGAGTGAAAGCGAGTCTGATATCAACACTTTTCACAAGCTTCGTAAAAATGGTATGACAGGCAAACTAGTTTAGTAGTTTATTACTATGAAACCAACTGGAAACAAGCCACAACACAGAAGTAAGCAGATGTCGATATCTACTACTACTACTACACGTTATTGTTCTATGAATTGGGTCAGCAAGTGATCTATATCATGCTCACGTACGTCATGTCAATATTAAACAAGTTAGATATTAAATGATTGTTATGACATGAGCAATATCTTACACTGGTGTGTAATAAATATATGACCTATTTGATACCATCATGTATTAGTGATTTCCCTAGAAATTAGGCAAGGCATGGTAGACTAAACACTTTTGGGGCATTTTTACAATTTTCGTGGCACTTGTTTTTTTTATTAGAAATACAAAAAAATTAATTGAAATAAACATTAATGTAATTCATGTACTTGCTTTAATAAATGAATGGCAAAAGATATAAAATATATATTTTATTCATTATAATACCTTTTTTGGTGTTTTATGAAGGTAATTTTTGAATTAATTACTGAAAAAGACTTGTTTAATCTCAGGGCAGCATTGTACTGATTAAGGCAATATCGTGCTAGACTACTGAGGCATGGTGCTGCACATTGCTAAAACAAGCTAGGGAAAACCCTAATGTATGAATATATACAGGCACATGTATGCGAAGATTACTTATACAAAGGTGATTGTTGTGTTGTTAAGTAACCGAGGCAACTGGTTTTTGTTTGTTTGAAAAAGGCTCGGAGAAGAGAGAGGAATGAGGCCGCTAAAGATGAAGCTCACAGAACTAAAGAGAAACTGGTGCAGAATTTACTACACAGCCACGCTGTTAAGAGTGTGCTGGGGACAGGAGGAGAGTCGGCATCAACCGCACAGTCGGCATCAACCTCGCAGTCGGCACCAGTTAAACGTGACATGTTTGAGTTACCTCCCCTCCCTGTGGCAGACCAGCAGTAAGTAAACTTGTTTAAATTGATACCAATTCCAGTCAGTGCAAAACATGTAGTGTGTGTTGACCCATATATATTGACAATCTAATTAAAATTAGCTCCAGTATTACATGTGGATCTAACAGCAGCCAGTTGGAGCTCATGTCCGCCAGTCAAAACCTTACTTGCAGAATCATGCCAGTAAAAATAATTTGAAAACATTCCCAATTATCCTGAGGGTATATGACATGTTTCGTGTGAATTACAAATGCCTTAAAACATGTTTTATTTTTTAAAATAAATAATTTGTAATGTAAAACTGAAGACTGATAACCGATCCCGTACGTATTGGTATGGTTCGCTGTACTGTGGTCACTAAAATAGACTCGCCTGCTATTTTTAGAATTTGTATGCTCCCAAAAAAACATTATAAAAGGGGAAGTGTGATTGGTCAATATTTAAATTATTATATACAGATGAAAAGTTAATCTATGCAGTGATGTTGGCAATCTGATTAAAATTAGTTCTACTGGTCTAAATACAGCATTTGTAATTCACATATGTCATATACATGTACGCTCAGAATAATTCGGAATGTTTTAAAATTATTTTCAAATCACTCATTCTGCAAGTAAGGTTTTCAAAATAATTGGAGGTTGTGGGGACGTGATTTGTTGAAATTAAGGCAGTATTATTTGACACCACTGGGATTGGATTTAGGGGTGTAAGCAGGCACGATGGTATATGTACCTGCTCTTCTGAAAAATGAAGATCTGACCATGTTGTTAAACGAAATGTTAATAAATAAATAAAATTAAGAATTGTTTCCCACTTGTTTAAGGGCGTCTGCAGGCTCAAACTCTGAAGATGAAGACTTGCCAGAGGATACCTCCCATTATCACCGGATGATTGAGGTCAGTACAGTTTGGTCTGATTAACAGAGGGCGGGCAGCATAGCCCAATGGTACAGTGATCGATCCCCGTCAGCTAACCACTGGGTTTTTTTCTCGACATAACCATATTTCCGACGCCGATATAACCATAATTATAATGTGTTGAGTGCATCGTTAAACAAACCAAAAAAAAAAAGAAAAGAAAAAAGATTAACAGAGGAGCAGATAGCAGAGATTTTCAGGGGAGAGGATGCATAGTCACTGTAACATGCATTATACATATACAGTGGACTCTGTCTAAACCGGACTCGCTTCGTACCGTTGAAATAGTCCGGTTTATACAGAGGTCCGGTTTAGCCAAAGTTCATCCAGAGTTATGGTTCTTGAATAATCGACGACTCGCGATCAGCAGTGACAACTCACCGATTACGTAAGAGTGAAAGTAGTTGGGTATCAACACACACATTAATTTTAATCCGACTGATCTAACGGCCGACCGTAATTAGAGTAATATTCACACTACTGGGATGACGTTTTGTATTTGATTTTGCGACGGCGTTCCGATTCCTTGATAATTGGCGATGATTGTTCCACTAATTAAGAGGCCCGTCGTTTCGGGAAATCCGAAACCGGTGTAGACAGAGTCAGTTAATACATGAACGGTTCTTTCGTTCTTGATTTTTGGTCCGGAGTCCGGAATACACAGAATCCGGATTAGGCAGAGATTTATACCTAAGAGTTTAACGGTAGCTGGGCGGGACTTTAGAAATGGACCGGTTTACACAGAGATCCGGATTACACAGAATCCGGTTTAGACAGAGTCCACTGTACATGTATATGTATATAGACATGTTCAGAGAGACAGACAGAGACAAAGAGACACCCCTATATATTCATATATATGTAGAGAGAGAGAGAGAAAGACAGAGAGAGAAAGAGAGAGAGAGAAAGACAGAAGAGAAAGAGATTTTGTTTTACCTCCAAAACATCCAGTCATCCCAGATGTAATATCTCTGCATCTTAAAAGAAATAAATTCATTGTATTTATCTCTCTAAACACTGGATTTATGCAGTACTTTGATTGAAATTCGGGGGTGCCCACCCACCCTAATATCCATACTAGATCCATTCCTGAATAACGTGTGTACAGTGTATATTGTATTGTTTCTAGCCCTTTGTAGTGGAGCTCTCACTTGAATCATAGATACACACATTTTATAAAACACATCTCCAACTACTAGAGAATAATCCAATGCAGAGGTTAATAGGATCAACTAATAGTCAAGATAATATAAATTCATTCTTCATAAGACATTTTTAACAGAATATTTTTGTTATTTTTAAAACCCTTCTTATTCTATTATTATGTCAAGCTAAACTGAAATTTGTGACAAAAAACATTCTTATTTGAGACTGGGATAGGGTTGTAGACATGACTGAGATTGTGTTGAGAGAGTGTGTATTAAGTTTCAGGGGTGCAGAAAGTACTCGCCACATGCGAGTTAAAGCTCTGACGGACGAGTTGAAAGATGTTTCTGCCAGTCCGACGGACGATTGTTGTTTTGTTTTTTGGACTGACTTCCTAAGTAAATAGTTTTTCTTGTGGCAAATCCGGAACAGTCTTCAATTGTTTACCAAATAATTTTAATAATAAAGACATTGTTTAATGGTGATCTAGCTTTACTTTAATTTTGGTTCTTTTTAGTAGTTTTAGCATTGTTATTAAAATAAACATAGTGTCCTACAAGCTAGTGCACTGGTAGAAATTTTGGCGGGCTAGTACATTTTAATTATTACTGGTCCGGCAGACTAGTGAAATATTTTCCATTTCTGCACCCCTGAAGTTTGATATTGATTGTGGAAGAATTCCAGTATTTTGAATATTTTAGACTCCATCTTAAAAACAGGTACAGTACTTGCTTGATGCACGGTCGGTTTGGGATCGGTAGCCGTCAGTAGGCCCATTGTGCTATTTCTCGCTCCAGCCAGTGCACAACAACTGGTACATTGATAGCTGTGGTATGTGCTATCCTGCCTGTGGAATGATGCATATAAAAGATCCTTTGCTGCTAATCAAAAAAGAGTAGCTAATGAAGTGGCGACAGCGGTTTTCTGTCTCCTATCTGTGTGGTTCTTAATCATATGTCTGATGCTATATAACTATAAATAAAATGTGTTTAGTGCATCATTAAATAAAACATTACCTTCATCTTAAGAATGAACAAGAGTGGTCATTATAGATAACATTTATGTTAAGAGTCATTTAAAAAACCTATTTAATAAGGGAAAGGCAGTTGGACACAAGTTTTAAACAAGTTGTAACATAAATGGTATGTAATGGGCACAATTGTGCTTATTTTCTTTCCTACATGTATATACAGCCTCGAAAACCAGTTTTGAAATAAATTTAAACACCTTTTCTAAGTGAAACATATTTACAGTACTTGTTGAGAAATTGCATGACAGTGTGATCAGTATCAGGTTAACTTGCATGGCACAGAACAATCTATTTCGGACGTCATCGTCTCATTTCTTATTGGATGGTGTGTCTCTGGTGACCAGGCTGTCATCATGGAACAGTCAGTCACAAGAAAAGTGTCAACACGTTATAGGGCCTCCACGAGTCTCGAGTACCCTAGGGACAAACTCGACACGTGCCCGAGTACTCGTGAAGACCCTAGAACATTATCTTGCCTTCATGTAAATTTCTTTAATCTCATTGGTTGTTTGCCGTTGGACAAATCCATTATAACCCTGTGGCCGGCGCCAGATTCTCTTATACGTTGTCTGTAATTTCCAACACTTTCCAAGCACCCCAATTAATGCTAAAGCAATAATTAGATTATAAATAACATTGATAATCAATCAATTAATTAATATATGTTTTTTATCGATGGAACTATTTTTCGTCACTGGCAAGTGGTTTCGTTCGTGTCCGTGTGGTACAGCTCCATTAATAAATTGTTAACAATTATTGTCTGGCGTTATTTTGATTATTTGGCTACATGTATATGGTTTAACATGTTGTTAAGATAAATTTGTTGTAGAAGCATCTCTCGGGATATATGGCTTTTTATGTACCCTCTGTGTGCTCTTTTACCAGCTCGTCTTCAGCTTGGGCTAAAAGATCACACAGACCGTATGTAAAAACCCATATACCCCAAGAGATGCTTTTACAACTTACATTATCTCTAACGTACGTGGGAGACAATATTGATCTGTGTGTGTAAGAAACTGGTGTAATTAAGTGTGATATCATTTGTCATTTCAGAGTGAGTTTCAGAGTTTGGACGATGTTGATGTGGAATCAGAAGATTTCCAGTCGTTGCCGTCAGAGATTAAGCACGAAATCCTCACCGAGATGAAGGAAGTGAGAAAACGGAAGTGGACGAACGCGGCCGAGTTACCACAGGTCAGTTTATTTATACAATATAAATTGTGGAATTGCTTTACAGTCGGACTGGGATCTAGCTCAATCGGTAGAGTGCACGGGTCAGTTTATTTATACAATATAAATTGTGGAATTGCTTTACAATCGGACTGGGATCTAGCTCAGTCGGTAGAGTGCTCGGGTCAGTTTATTTATACAATATAAATTGTGGAATTGCTTTACAGTCGGACTGGGATCTAGCTCAATCGGTAGAGTGCACGGGTAAGTTTAATAATCAATAATCTCAATACAGAATTACCGTACGTTAAACAACTGAACTTGAATCAATCATTGGTAATTTTAAATCATTGTAAAATGACTGAGGTGTGTTCTGAATTTTGATTGGTTAATAATAAACTTAATTACATTCTTTTTTCGGGATCAAATAGACAATAACACTCAGAAAGCTAATGACGTCATTAGGAAGTGACATCATTAGCAATTGGAACAGACGAAGTTAACGATTCAAGGGTCTACAGTTAAATGTAGATTGTAGCCAGGTATTTTTTCAAGAAATGCTAAATATATAGTTAGTTCTGTAGAAAAACTATTCAGTTTACGGATATAACACCTGAATAACCACCAACTGGGTCAAACACAGCCAGTCCGTCTATTGGTTGATCGTCACTGTCAGAGGTCATTTGTTTAGACAGGCAAGTGCATATCCCTACAGTTCTAGCCAAAGGTTTAGGTGTTGGTTTTTTTGGTGCATAATAAATCATTAAAACAATAAAACCCACATGGTTACACCTTGATGTCCTGTCAAGTTTCCTTGATGTCATCTGAAGACTATGTGACAATTATCATACATTTGACACCCGGTAGCTGATGATTACTGAAAGAATGTGCACTAATTGTGTTAAAATATACTATTTTATATATGTATATGTATGTGTGTGTGTGTGTGTATGTATATGTATACATACATATATGTATATAAATATACATATACATATATGTACATAAATACACATAGAAATATATGTATATACATATATGTATATAAATAAACATTTACATGTATGTATCTGTATATACATGTACATATACATATATATTTACTATAGGATGCGGAAGACTTCTCGTCGTACCAGATGGCGAAGATACTAAAGCAGAGTCGACTGACGACGCGACTCGACGCAGTGAGGAAGGAGCTGAATGTTGCGTCAAGTGGCGACGTCTCACATCACTTCGGCGACGTGTCGGGTCAGATCCAGTCGCAGAGAGTTGTATCTGACGACACGTCGCACTACATCCTCATACATGGAGTTGGCAGACAGAGACAGCTGGAGGAAGACTTAAAACGTCAAGCTAGCACCGAGGAACAGGGTCAGACTTTCAGCTCAAAATCTAACACGGTGAGAGTTTTACCCTGTTGTTGATTTGGAGATGGGATTTAGCTCAGTGGGTTGAGTGCTCATTTGGGGTGTTTGCATCGCAGAATCGAGCGGGCAGCATAGCCCAGTGGTACAGTGCCCGCCTGATGCGCGGTCGGTCTAGGATCGATCCCCGTCAGCTAACCACTGATTTTTTTCTCTCGACATAACCATATGTCCGACGCCAATATAACCGTACTTAAAATGTGTTGAGTGTGTCGTTAAAAAACAAAAAAAACAACAACGCAGAATCGAACCACCTCGGTGGATCCATTCAACTGATTGGGTTTTTTTTTCTCATTCCAACCCATGCAAAACAATTGGTCAAAGGTTGTGGTATGTGCTTTGTTGTCTGTGGGAAAGACACCTTGCTGCATTAGGAAAATTGTAGCGAGTTTCATCTGAATTATCTGAGTCTGAATTATCAAATGTTTGAAATCCAATAGCCGAAGATTAATTAATCAATGTACTCTAGTGGTGTCGTTAATCAAAACACACTTCTGATGTTGATTTGGACTTCATCTGTGAATACTGGTGGAATATAGCCCAATGGTAAAGCACTCACTTTACACATGGTCGGTATAGGATCAATCACTGATGGTGGGCCCATTGGGCTATTTCTCATTATAGCCAGTGTACATTGTATCATCATAAGCCGTGATATGTGCTATATAAAATTATGTGGTATATGCTGTCCTATCTGTGGGAAGGTGCATATAAAAGATCAGTCGTTACTTGTGGGAAAATGTAGCAGGTTTCCTCTCTAAGACTGTCAGAATTAGCAAATGTTGGACCAATAGCTGATAATTAATAGCTTAATTTTAAGCTTTTATCTGTCAACAGACCAACACATTTTCAGGGAGGATACTCGACTGTGTTATCACTGAATGAAAATTAAAGGAAGGCAGCATTAAATAAAATAGTTATATTTTCTACTGACAGATGTGTAATTCACACCAGCGAAGATGCTGTTTATTTTTTTAAATCGATGGTCTCCCAACGGACTACATGTACCTTTGTAAAAATTCTTAGTCGCCCTTAGCCAGTAAACTGCTACTTTTCAACCCTGAGAATGTGAAAGGAGGCGGCAAAATGTAATAGTGGGACGGGCCGACCCGGTTAAATGGAGCAGCGAGAACACTGATGATTATCCACCAGTATTTAACATTTAAAATACATGTATGTCTACATGCATATACCAGCATAAAAACCCTTCAGTCATGTTTATTTGCTGCAAAAGTAATAAGAAAAAAAAGAAAAGAAAAAGCCATAAGTATTAAAGTAAGCTCAAAATTGCCAGAGGTAAGCCGTTTCACCCATGGATGGCAATTTGTTTGTTTAATGCCATGGTCACGCATTCATAGGTTGGAACCCTGCAATTAAGTGTCCACAACTGGCATATCAAGGCCATATATATTTGTAGTACATGTACATGTATGTGCTGTCCTGTTTGTGGCCTGTACGGCTACAACTGGGTCCCCCACCTGTACCTCACTCACTCTCTCCCTTACCCTCCCTAACCCTCTCTCCATCTCTGTCTGTGTCTCTTTTTATCTCTGTCTCTTTATCTCTGTCTCTGTCTCTCTCTCTCTCTCTCTCTCTCTCTCTCTCTCTCTCTCTCTCTCTCTCTCTCTCTCTCTCTCTCTCTCTCATATTCCCCCTCTTCCTCTCCCTTTAAAAATGTTCCGATTTGTTATTAAACAAACATAATAAAATAAATATAGTTTTTTCAGTTTGGTGATTCTAATAGTTAATATTAACTTTCTTTCCAGGTCAATGGTGTTTTTCAATATGTGCAAATTAACTACAGTACTACAAGAAAATATCATAAAATAGTTTAACAATATTTAATACTTTCAGGTTGATGGTTCCATCAATACATGCAAAGTGGCTACTGTACTACAAGAAAATATCATAAAACAGCTTGACGATATTTATAACTGTGAAGAACTCGTGGCTACAGCCAGTTCTGGCAAGACGCACGGTGTGAATGACTCGTCCCACGGAGATGAGTGTTCCACAGAGACCGATGAATTGTGTAAAGAAAGCAGTGAAGACGAAAGCGAAAGATTTAAATTACCGACCAACTGTGTGACTCTGACCAAAGTGACCATTGTCAACGACCAGGACAGAATTCCGGCCAAAGACACCGATGATGGAGGTGATGCGAGGGTGATAACCACTGTGCCAACATTTCAAAACTGTTGTGGGTCACTCACTCACAAACAAGATACTCAACAGAAAGTTTGCAAACAATTTGGAGATACAGTTTTAATGACAGCAATAGAGCACACACCTGCACTGTTAAATGATGAAACAAAGTCAATCATTAATGACCCTGAAATGAAGTCCATAACAAGAAAATGTGAAAGTAAGTCCATCACAGATGACAGTGAAATAAAGTCCATCACAGATGGCCGTGTAACAAAGTCCATCACAGATGGCAGTGAAAGAAAGTCCATCACAGATGGCCGTGTAACAAAGTCCATCACAGATGGTCATGACACAAAGTCTGATGAAGAGCATCCACAAAACCATGAAGAGATAACCATCACATCTTCAGATGATTCTAGTGGTAAGATATTAAAAAGGTTATAACCTTGTTATCTGGTCACATCTTCAGATGATTCTAGTGGTAAGATATTAAAATGGTTATAACCTTGTTATCTGGTCACATCTTCAGATGATTCTGGTGGTAAGATATTAAAATGATTATAACCTTGTTATTTGGTCACATCTTCAGATGATTCTAGTGGTAAGATATTAAAATGGTTATAACCTTGTTATTTGGTCACATCTTCAGATGATTCTAATGGTAAGATATTAAAATGG
>JAECMU010164056.1:0-15594 GCA_016106625.1 Dracogyra subfuscus
CATTTTAACAGTTTCTGATTGCTTATCCTCTTGATTTGTACTGCCGACCTCCTTCTTCACAAGAAACATTTTGCACTCTGGTTCATTCGTCTACCATACACACATCATGCTAAATATTGTGTACAAAGATGAATTCCAAAAATGTTTCAAAGGCGGTAGAAGCTTCCACTTAACATAAAAGTGTCTGTGAGCTGTTTACATGGCGGTCATATTGTTTAGGTAGAGTCTAGTATAGGGCCATCACATCAAATCTAAACATTCCACTGCTCAGCAGGGTTTACATCTATAGCCCATCCCATCTTTCTATAAAAATTCTTTTTGTAAATAATTTTGGTTTAGTTTGACATAAGAAGAAGTAAAAGTGTTTTTGATGTAAAAAAAAAAAACTACCATTTTTGTGTGCAGTACAAACAAAATTCGGTTCAGAACTAAATAAAACTGTAATACAAACCACAGTAAGAAAACTGCACTTACAGTGTAATGGCTGCCATTTTGTTTTATGGATAGGTATATGAGATACATTTGTGTAAATCTTGGTAATTTTCCTGTTTTCTATGGCGAAATTAATCAAATAGAAAAGAAAGAAAGAAATGGGGGGTTTTAACAACGCACTCAACACATTTTATTTATGGTTATATGGAGTCAGACATATGGTTAAGGACCACACAGATTTTCAGAGGAAACCTGCTGTCACCACTTCATTGTTTACTCTTATATCGATTAACAGCAAGGGATCTTTTATTTGCGCTTTCCACAGGCAGGATAGCACAAACCATGGCCTTTGTTAACCAATTATGGATCACATCTACCCAATGAGCCTTGTGGAGCACTCACTCAGGGTTTGGAGTCGGTATCTAGATTAAAAATCCCATGCCTCGACTGGGATCCGAAACCCAGTACCTACCAGCCTGTAGACCGATGGCCTAACCACGACACCACTGAGGCCGGTTTAATCAAATAAGAGTTATCTTGTATGAAGACTACCAGTCCATAAACCAAAATGGCGACCATAATGCTGTCGGCATCGTTTTCTTAATACTGTATTACAAAAAGCATTTCTGTAGGATGGGACGGACTATAGTTACTAAATAGTAACAGCTGTGATTGTTGTATATGGCCACTTACATATCGGGAAAATGAGATGAAGGGCTGGCTTAAGGGTGAGCAACTCTATATATGAGCAGTCTATACCAACGTTTTGCCAATCATTTACTAGCATAAAGTAACTGTATGGTTTTGTTGACATTATGATAATTTTCAAAGAATTTACTCTGACATAGTAATTGAATAGTAGAATGAATGGTAGGTATACTATGCAGTTGTAAGTCAGAAACTAAAATGGTGTCTGTAACATTTATGACATTGATACCAATATAGTGTGCTTTTACAAGTAAGTACAATTTGCAGAGAAATCAAATCACAAAAATAGTGTTTAAAACTAACAATTCAACAATAAAAGTATCATGTGACTGAAGTTGAAACAAATATGTTGATATGGAATAATCTACAGATTAAAAATAGATTTGTTAATTTTTTTTATATTTTTGGGTGTTTTTTGGCATATCTTAAAAGGGCTATATGAAAGTTATATTTGGTATTTATTTTCAAGTTAATTGTGCAAAGATTATGCATGAATTTGATTAAGTTACAGTTATTTATTACAAATAAATGTAAAAATAGCAAACATTAACACTTTTATTATTATTATTATTGTTATTATTATTATTAGCTCTAATTTTGTCTTGAAATGTTTTTGTTTCAGGCCCAGCATAACACACGCTTGTTAGAGATATACAGTCTTGTTGACAACAGAGTGAAAATACTGGGCTATGCGTTCAAGGTGTTTGCTAGGGTAAGCTTTAACACAACGGATCTATATGCTTTTAAATACAACATATTTAAATGCTTTAAAAAAACAAAACAATAACTAATTAAATCTGCATATATTTAATTTTCAAATATTTATTATTACTACAGTGTGAACCCCTCTAAACTGGACACCCTTGGGACCAAGACAAATATCTGGTTTTAAGAAGGAACTAGTTTAGAGAGGTTAAGATCTGTACTGGTTTTTAAAAAGGGACTGGGTAAAACGTCCGGTTTTGAGGGACTTCCAGTTTACAGAGGGTCTGGTCATGAGAGGTTTCACTGTACACATGATGTGGATTTTTTGTTTTAATTGTGTATCACATTGTTAAGCATATATTTAAGACTTGGTCTCTCTTTATAGGTCTGGGGGCGGGATCTAGCTCAGTTGGTTGCATGCTTAAAACAAACTTGGGTATTTGCACTGATGTATGAGTTATTTTGTTAACAGGTCTGTGATATTGGAGATGCATCACGTGGGAGTCTGTCGTCGTATGCTTACATTCTGATGTTGCTTCATTTTCTACAACAATGTGATCCACCTGTAGTCCCAGTGTTACAAGAGGTTGGTCTATATTTATTCTGCATTTTGTCTGGGTGTATGTAAGGGGCGGGACGTAGCCCAGTGGTAAAGCGTTTGCTTGATGCGCGGTCGGTCCGGGATCGATCCCCGTCGGTGGACCCATTGGGCTATTTCTCGTTCCAGCCAGTGCACCATGACTGTTATATCAAAGGCAGTGGTATGTGCTACCCTGTCTGTGGGATGGTACATATAAAAGATCCCTTGCTGCTAATCGGAAAGAGTAGCCCATGAAGTGGCGACAGTGGGTTTCCTCTCTCAATATCTGTGTGGACCTTGACCATATATCTGACGCTATATAACCGTGTTGAAAATGTGTTGAGTGTGTTGTTAAATAAAACATTTCTTTCTTTCTTTGGGTGTATGTAAACTCAGTATTTCTTTCTTATTTGGTACAGCGCTTTACTTTCATCCTTGGGTCCATAGTTCAAATCTCATTGGAGGTTGATTTGTTTTTAATACAAGAATACAATTATAATCGAGTTAGGAGTCATAACAGTTCAACTGCCCATGGCCTACAACTTAGGGATGTTGCTTAACTTGGGGGGGTGGGGTGGGGGTGAGAATATATAGTAGTGTTGGCATAAAGTGCTACTGTTAGTAGTTGCTGATGGGAATTTCCCTATTAGCCCAGTTGTTTGAATGCTCGAGTCTCATCCTGTGGGTCCATGTGTCAAATCTCAATTCTGTTACAGTTTCATCTTTGAATGTTAAATGTTCATTTAAAAACATTTTAAATATATTGACATTAAAAATCCGTTCATTCATTCAGTCACTTACTCACTCACTCACTCAAAATCCATCCATCCATTCATTTATTCATTCGTTTGTTCATTCTGTTTGTTTCCTCCCCAGCTGTACGAAGGAGATGTGAAGCCGGAGAAGATGATTGATGGCTGCAATGCATGGTTCTTTGATGATATCAGTAAACTGGTAAATACTTCTCTTTCTCGGTTTACACACAATATCTTATTAATAGTTTATCTGACTTAAAAATAAAATACTTGAAATTTTAAATTTGAATATATTTTTGGTCATATTGAAAATGTTCAACCTCAAATGAGAATCTTCTGTTAACGAAGTATTTTATTTCAAGGTTAATTAACTGAAAGGGACAGATCCTAGTTTCAACCTGCGAAAATGAACACTAAGTTTAGTTAATGTACAACTCTGTAACACATTTTCATACAGTTACAAATGAGTAAAAAACCGAGTCTGTGACTTTGATAAAGGTTTGGCGTTTTAGCTCGATTTCTTAGAGCCTGGATATGGATGAATCGATCCTGTACTGCTGTCGTTGCCCTGGGACAACCTGAATGGGGTTGATCATCAACATTTTGGGTTTGTTGGTACCTGTTCAATAGTCTGCTAATCACTGACTCCGCATTGACTTTTGCCCGTTTTGCAGCATGTCAATAGCCCGTAGATGCTCATCGCGTTGCATATGCCGCATCAAATTCAAACAATAAAAAAACCTAATAATAAACTGTATGTTTCGGTGTGTTGATAAACAGACCTGAACATTCTTTACTAGGATATCTGTAGTTACGACGTATATTTGATTATTTCAGGTTCCCCTACTGTTTTTTGAAGAGTATATATCTTTATATTTTACACTCAACAAAGGAACTATGTTTAATAAATAATTAAATGTGTATGTTTCAGCCTTTTGTGTGGAGCCAGTGTGGTAAAAACAAGCAGAGTGTTGGAGAGCTGTGGCTCGACTTGTTTCGGTACTACACGGAAGAGTTCAACTACAAAGACCAGGTGGTTTGCATCAGACAGAAAGCCCCTCTGACACGATTTGAAAAACTCTGGAATGGAAAATGTATTGCAATTGAAGGTAAGACAGATTTGTAGTAATTATACTATGTAGTGTTGTTTTTTTTCAACTTCACCTGACCTTTAACTTATGGCATTTCCCCCTGGAACAGTGGACTGGTCCAAACATCACAATAACCAATAAAATGGCTTAAAAAAATTAAAAATTCCATTGAACATCTCTCTGTCATAAACAGAATTCTCTGGCGAAGTAGGAGGTTGTGCCCACGACAGGCATGCTTGAACAGTTCTCTGATTGATGGAAGCATGCCAAAATTTACCCACATCCACATCCATTAAACCCATAGCAGCCTGTTCCAGTCACGTGATAGCTTGTTCCTTCTTTCTCTTTCACTCTTATTGTCCGGATGTCTTTTGGTTATCTCCAGCTGATACCACTAATGATTGATGTTGGGCTTCGATGAATATTTAGTTGTCATTTTTCGTTGTCCACATCTACTTTTGGTCCTGCTGACTTTATTTGTCACTGTTTTTTATTCTACCATTTTATCATAAATAAAGTACTGTATCATATTTTCCTGTTTTGTTTCATGTGTTAAATAAAATTTAACACTACAAATTAACAAAGTATATTTGGTACGACAGATTTTAATCTCAAAATATCAACTTGAAACTGTTGTTCGATAGTCACAGATTTGGCAGTGATAGTCCATGAAAGACCTGTAAATTTGCTTTGTATTTTTAGATCCTTTTGACACCAAACATAACCTTGGAGCAGGCTTGTCAAGAAAAAGTGAGTACCGATATTTTTAAATATTTCTTTTCATTTTGTGGTGGCTTGATTCAGTAAAGATATTATAGGGTGCTTTTGAAAGTGTCTTATCACTGAGCAGGAGATAACGGTTTTGCGTGTATAGGGTGTACACTACCAAATCAAATCCCATAGATTACAATAGTAACATTTATTACATACCCATTAAAAAATTAAAAAATTCTTTTAAATGGGGAATCCCCTTTTTCTTTTTACTGCAGTTAGTGCCTTTTATTTACTTACGTCATATATGATTTACAAATGACGTCATATCGTATTTGAAACATTACACAAGGCTGCAGCAGAGTATGATTCTTAACGTTAAAATGAATCCATGAAAGGAGTTGTTTATCATAGATTTTGCAAAGTGTTAAATTAAAAGCCGTATTTGTAAAACATGAAAGAAGGTATGTAATAAATACAGAACTTCACACACGTTTTTTTCGTTTTTTATTGTGCGCAAGAATATATACCACTCGACCACTACGCAGGCTCGTGGTATATATTATTCTTGCGCACAATAAACTCGTGCAATAAATAGGAACGAAAAAACCGTATGTGAAGTTCTGTGTATGTTCTGGCTAAAACTTCTGCCTGTAGCGTATCGATCAACATAAACACCACAGATATAATACTACCACCCCTCACCCTTAAAGGGACATGCCTTAGTTGTTAACCACTACGCCGTTGTTTTTCGCTATTAAAACAATTTTTTCACAAATAAAATTGAACTTTACTTACAGTTTATTATATACAATATACATCTCCATTCACCTGAAGTATGTTTTGGTAATACTGGTGTTTTATTTCTTAAAAATGCACGCGCTTGTATTTTTAGAGGGGATATTCACATTTCAGTGTCACAGACGTTATCATTTATGGTTTGGTTTGTTTTCTTGTGCACTGTTCACACAGTCAACATCAGATTTGTTGTCGTTTGCTTGTTGTTCATTTGTGAGGTTTTTCTTCACAGTTTGTGAACGTTTGCATTAACAATAAAGTTCAGACCAGTAAGTAATCTCAATACTTACAAACCCTTGAAACCAATGATTTTGCTAAGTCTTACGATAACTGGAGAGGGGATACAACCTTGGTGGGGTGGGGGGAGCACAAGCTATCTTGTTACCTTTATTTAAATAGAGTAGGATTTTTTTTTTTTTTACATTTTCTTTCTGGGGAGGGGAAGTGCTTCTCCACCCCTGACGATGACAACTACTACTGCTACTACTACTACTACCAGGGTATAATCTAGACAATTCTTTAAGGGTCCTTTTTTGGTCAATTGGGAAAACATAACGTTTCAAATATGAAATAAGGGGATTTTCAAAAACAATCAATACCAATACCAGGTCTCTCCGTGAGAGTCGAGTAGAGACTCACGTGCCCCTCATACTCGCCTAAAACTTACAACTGGCGAGTAGTTTATTGCTTGCCTCGATCGTTTTGCTATAAGCTATTGTTGAAAAAAAAACATCACAACCCATTAAAGTAATATCGTAAAAACAGCCATTTCTTTCTTTAACTTAGCAACTTTGGGAATTCTAATTGGGGAAAGTTTGGTATTGGATTGGGAATTTACGTTAGGGGAATGGGGCCTTTCACAGGCCCCAAAATGTATGGTAGATTATACCCTGACTACTACCACTACCAATACCAATACCAATACCAATACAACTACCACTACCAATACAACTACCACTACCACTACCACTACCACTACCACCACCATCCACCAATAATAAACGGTGCATCTAATTGCTAATAACAATAGGTTAGGTACTAGTACCCGGTGCCGAATAGCAAATGCAGACTAATTGCAGTTTATACAAAATATATATAATTTATTATTTCAAACACTGTAGTATAGTCAGCATGGTCAGTGTCATCTTATTCCGATTCAAGTATCAGGGTTGCTGATTGATATATATTTGATTTGTCCCTAAATGTACTTTATTCAACCATCTACATAACCATCATACTCCACTTATTAATGATATTTTGTAAAAATAATTGAATTATGGCTGTGGTCCATAATTCCAAAATTAACATTGCTGAGAGGGTTGACATGGATATTACTCCATCATGGTGTAGTTAAAGTGATGCAATAGCTAGATTTGGTCTGTAAAAATCTATGTAATTTTGATTTATTATTAATGTTTTAGAGAAAAAAAAGTCCTTAAATCTGTGATAGTATGCCTTTAACATTAATATTATTGATCTATAGGGCATAAATAAATGTGTATATAACAGCAGAAGTTTTAATTTATTTATCTTTATACTTTCAGTGAACAACTATATTTTCAAGGCTCTTATTCACGGTCGACAGCTTTATGGAACGCCAGTTACTTTGCCAACAAATGAGTTTTATGTAACAGTAGCGGTAGAGTTTGACCACCCTATTTATATCATAATACATTTCAGAAAAATATCTTAAAGTAGCACAATATGCTTTAAAATCTGTTTTCATTAGTCATTCAGGTTTTCAGATTTTATAAACGAATGATAATAATAATAAATTACGGGGAGCTAAGTATGGAATCCCCAGTGCGAATAATAAAGAATGATTTGTCAAATAGTGACTGCTTTGTACATAATGTAATGATTTGACCTAGCCTTTGTAAGGAGTGTTTATTATAATCTTTTAAGTTATCAATATGTTTTTTGTTTTTTTTCACATAGTATAGTTAGGCACAGATGGACATAAACTTATTTTTATTGTCATAGATAAATGCTGGTTGTTAATATTATTTTATTTGTTAATTAAGTTTCCGTCTACAGTGAAACACCTCTAAACTGGACACCCATGATACCAAGTTAAAAGTCTGGTTATTAGGGTAATCGGATTTCAAAGGTTAAAAACGTCCTGTTTGGGGGAATTCTGGTTTACAGAGGGTCCAGTTTTGAGGGGTTTTACTGTCTATTATTTATTTTTTATTTACTGTATTCACATATCATTGTTGCTATTTGTATCAGGATTACTTCTTTGACCGAACGTTGCTGTCTGAAGGGTCTCCACCTAACGACCGCGGCTGCCGAGTGTGTGGAAAGATAGGACATATCGCAAAAGAGTGCCATATTGTGGTCAACAGAAAAGAAAGGTTTTAACAATACAAATTCTCATTATTATATGATAAGGTGCTGTCATTATAATGTGTTGAGTGCGATATTAAATTGCTGGCAAGCTCATGACAGTGGTTCAAATCCCATAAAGGCTGACTCAGCACTTTCATTCATCTTTATCATATGTGCACGTTATTTTCATTACCTTAATGTACAAAAACATTCTAATTTATTACCCATATACAGGCCTGCACAAATTCAAAATTTGCATAACAGAAAAATAGGTTATGCAAAAAATTATTGCATAACCGATTTTGATTTGCATAACCGACTTTAAAATGGAAAAAAAATTTGTATGACACTTTGACATGTGTCCTGGTGATATTAATTGGAATAATCAAAGACTGGTTGGATCAGTAAAAATTTCAACCAACTGATTAAGAGTTAGAACTATAATTGATTATAAACAAAAGTAGGGCCTATGCAGATATTGTTTCGCAAATTGCCGAAAGAAATAAGTAACTAAATTTGCAGATTGATTTGCGAAAAAGTTACTATTTTGCGTGATACATACACAATAATTTATGTTATATACTTCTATAAACACACCTGCATCAAAATTATTTTATGAAGGACCGAGTCGAGTGGGTAAGTTCTATTTTCAATTGGTGCGGTCCGTCTTTTATGCGTAATAATTCAATCTATTCTTGAGTAACCATGTGCTTCAGTGGTGTCTTTAAACAGCAAGGGAATATTTTTTATCTTAAGTTTTAAAAATATCAAGCACCGTTTATAACCAATGATCGAACATGAAAATGCAACTAGTTTCCAACAGCAGTGGAATATCCGATCATGCTCCGTCATCGGCCGAAGTTGTCCGATCGACACTTATTAATAGAAGTAACGTAATATCTGATTGGCTGCAGTTTGAAGGAATTCCCTTTGGCGACATCTAACAACCAATGAGAATACATTACTCTTCATTTATACTAATATATGCCGAAAATCAGTCACGTTGTTTGTACTCGCGAGAAAAGGTGCAAAGTAGTAATTTTATTCAGTACATTTTACACAAACGGTAAATCGGTTATGCAAAATAAATTTGCATAACTGATGCACGAACGAAACGATCGTTCGTGCAATTTGTGCAGGCCTGATATAGGTAGAGAGAAGTAGAGAAACTAAAGTGATCTTTCCCTAGGAAAAGAAAACAACAACATTTCTTCCCCTAAATATGTTTTGACATCATAAATTATAGGCGGTTAATTGTGTGTTAGAATAGTTGCCATTGTGGATGTTATGTCAACAACTAACTGACGTCATCAGCAAATAGTACAAGTAGAATAGACGCAAAATTGTCTTTTGTTCTTGAATTTAAAACTTATTATCAATAATTGTATTGTTCGAAAATCTTTGTTAAAATTATAAATATTAAAAATGGGTAGTATACCTTGCACTCATGAACTGATGTTGACCTTCTCCCGTCAAAGACTTGGGAAGGACAACATTTATTCAGTTGTTAAGATAAACGGTATTGCCGAGTAGCTCATTGAGTATTCTCTGATTCTCCCACAGTTTCAGTCTGTTTGAAGTCAGTTTAGCTAATTACCTTCTACTCTGTTACTGTAAATGAAGTATGGTTATTATATTTTAATAAAAAACACTCGTATGTTAAAGCACATATTTGTTTTTTTGAAATATATAAATCAGTTTATTTTATGTTACATTGGATAGCATATTGTTGTTACTATTATAAATATATTGCTACAGAAATATTTGTTGATTGTTTGACTGATTTAAATAAACTCATAATTTTTTTTTCTGATAATTAAAACAACACTTTTATTGTAACGATTAAAATTGAAAGTTCTTCGGACCCAAATAGTAGCTGATCTACACTGGTAACTGAGATTGTGAGTACAGGCAACTCCATTAGCATTTCATTTCATTTCAGCTGATTTCCATGCTTATATTCAATTAAGGTTCAAGCATTCTGTCCTGGGCACACCTCAGCTATCTGAACTGTCTGTTCAGGACAGTGGGTTAGTTGTTAGTGAGAGAGAAACTATCACAGATTAGTCATTTTAGAAGATATTTTGATATTCTCTGTCTGAAAATAAATAAATTATGATGTAAATAAAAACCTCTGGACATTGAAATACTGACTAAAGAGATATATTCTGGGATAGTCTGTTTATACCCCAGGGTATATTCTTGGCTAGTCCAGTTTATACCCATGGTATAGTTTGGCAGGTGGTATATTTTGGGTTATTATATCGGGCTGCGAACCTAATACCTACCATCCTTATGTTCGATGACTTAACCATGACACCACCAAGGCCAGTATCGGGTTCAAACCCAGTACCTACCAGCCTTATGTTCGATGACTTAACCATGACACCACTGAGGCCAGTATCAGGATGCGAACCCAGTACCTACCAGCCTTATGTTCGATGACTTAACCATGACACCACCGAGGCCAGTCATTAGCATTAATATCAGGATATAGCTGAGTGGGAGAGCACTTGTTTGAGGTGTGAAAGGTTAGAATTATCACATGGTGGACATCTGCTGATGATTAATTATTCAAAATAATCTAGTTCTATTTAATTTAACCATTCCTAGTTTTTGAAATGACAGTATTGTTGTTATTTTGAATTTAAAGAGAGGAAAGAGGGCGGAAAGCAAAAGCGGCACAAGACCAGGAGAGAAGACAAGAAAACAGCAATAGAAACAACATGAACGCAGGGAACCAAAGGAATCCAGGTAAAAAAATGTCATTACCGTTCACAACTAAGATAAGAAAATGGCAGTAGACACAACATGAATGCAGGGAATCAAAGGAATCCAGGTAAAAAAAATTCATTACCGTTCACAACTAAAATAAGAAAATGGCAGTAGACACAACATGAATGCAGGGAATCAAAGGAATCCAGGTAAAAAAAATTCATTACCGTTCACAACTAAAATAAGAAAATGGTAGTAGACACAACATGAATGCAGGGAATCAAAGGAATCCAGGTAAAATTTTGTCATTACCATTCACAACTAAGATAAGAAAACGGTGGTAGACACAACATGAACGCGGGGAACCAAAGGAATCCAGGTAAAACAAGAGTTTTTATTTCTCAGTGGTTTCCATAATTATACAATGAAGTTTAGAAAATAATCTTACAACAAAGCTGTGTTAAAAAAAAAATCTTGTATGAAAGAAAAAAAATGAAATAGTGTCAAGAAAAAATTAGAATCTTCTATTGAAGGATTTACAGTATTTTACATATTTTCCAATAAGGTTTTTTTCAGTAACTCTTTTATTTTGTTTTAATCTCACTTTTCTGATTACATAACATTTAAATGTGCAGATCCTAGTTTCAGCCTGTGAAAATGGACACTAATTTTAGTTAATCTACAAACCTGCAACACACATTTGGATACAGTTATAACATAGAGATGTTTAAGCAGGAAAATGCTGTCTAAAACTACTGATGCTTTTCAGATGAAAATGCATTTTTAAAATTATCAGAAATGCATTTGGGGGTATTGCAAAAACCTGGTTGACCAGAACGACTTCAGGTGTATGAAAATTAATATTCTAAATAATAATATGTAAGTAATTCTAATTTAAATTATCAAAAAGTCTTTTAATAGTAAGAAATATATCATAGTGTTTAAAAACTATGGCCTGTCACTTTAATGAATGTGTGGGTTTTTTTGTTTTGTTTTTTTCAGTTTCCAGTCCCCAGAAAGGCATGTATAATCATCCTTTAGCTGGTTCTCCTATCAAGCAGACTCGATCTCCTGGGTATCGGGTGAACCCCGGCCCATTCAGACCACAGATGACTCCCAACAAATACACCCCTCAAGGAAAGCCACAACAGGTATGAGTTATGTTAGATATTTATCTCAGTGTCAGCAAGTCACATATTAAGCTTGAACTTTGTCCAAATTGAGTGCTATTAGTTAAATGTTGACATATTCTATGAACATACATTATATGAAATTTAAAAATGTTGTCCTTGGCATTTGAAACAAATAATAAGATCCTTTGCTGCTAATGGAAAAATGTAGTCAAAGTTTGACATCTAATAACCAATGATTAATTAATCAATGTACTCTAATGGTGTCATTTAACAAACCGTACTTTGAGAAAAAATCTTGGACTGCTTGCCAAAGACAGAGCTAATCTACATACAGCCAGATGAGGAGAAACATATTCATTAGTGGTTTACATGCTTCACCCTAAAACAAAGGAGCACATTTGCAGGGTTCATGCAGATTTAAAAAGTGCTTGAATTTGAGTGGTCATAATGGAAAGCCTTGGAATTTGTCAAAACCAGTGAAAAGTGTTTGACTTTGGGAAAATGCTTGAATTGGATATTTTTGCTTTATAAATATTAAAAGTTACCTTCAAGTTTTTATTTTCTTGTAATTTAAATCTTTGTCAGCTGGTATTATTGACAGTTTTTGCTAGTAGGTGTGATTATATCACATATTGTAAATGGTTGGATATGTTGTTACAAATACTAATGAAAATATATGACACCAAATGTTACTAATTTGAATACAGTAAATGGAAAAGACCCTGAAAACTGTAATTTCATAGTGAAAAGTGCCGGAATAAACTAGTCTGCAAACATTAGTGCACTGTTGCTGAATATAGGGCAGTCTATTGAGCTCTGAAAACTGACTGGTTTGAAGCAGGTACTGAGATGTGAACCCAGTACCTACCGTCTGGCCTTACGTCCAATGGCAAAAGCACTACCGAAAAAAGAAGAAAAAAGAAACAATAACAAAATTGTATGCACTTTATCACAGACAGGATATAACATGCCGGTACTGATGCATCAGTCATGGAACACTGGTTAGAATGGGAAAACCCTCAGTGGGTGTCCTGACAGAATGAATCCTGTGACCTATCACAATTCCAGCACACACTGAGCTTAGTTATGTTTAACTTTATTATTATCATGTGAGTTTGTCTCATAAGTACAGCAGGTCTAGCTCTGGGGATGCAAAACAAAAAATTGCCAGATTTTCTATTAAACTAAAACAAATTTGCAGAAATCAACCATTTTTTTTTTTTTAAATTTAATTATTACATGAAATAATTTCGCCAAATTAAAATAAAATTTGCAAACTGCTTTCAAAATTGGCGAATTTAGCGAGTGCCACAGCTAACCCTGTACAGGGAACTTTTGTTCAGTATTGCATCGCGATTCACTTCGCCTCTTTCAGAGATTTCTACACAATTTTAAAACAGTAGTTGCTAATCAAGTTTCAGTTGACTATAAATATCACTAATAAAGATTTTGAAAACAATATGTTCTCTGAAGTACCTAAAATAACAACTGTTGGTTTTACATAACAGCTGTGCTAAATGACAAATGAATATAGGAAACCCTTTGTCTGTCAGCTAACATGTGCTGTAAAATGTTTTTATAGGGACATGATGACACTGTTATTTTAATGTAAATACTAATATTCATATACCGTACCTTTATTATTTGTATAACTTACCTTTACTTGACATCTATTAGACATTATTATATGTTGTTGTGCTGGGGTGTACTTAACCTAAGTCTTCTAACGTTCGAGAGCTAGACGGACATTTGGACGGTTATGCTCATTCTCTGCCATTAGAAATAACTATATGGCTGCCTACCACTGGGTAGGCAAAGATTCCCACTCTAATACAACAATAACTCTAATAATAATAATTTTCAAGTCCTTAATACAGGCATCGTCTGTTGGTCAATCCCCAATGTTAACAAGAACGTCAGTAAATATTGTTTAAAAAAACCAACAATAACCATATGTTTGATTTTAAATACAATTACATTGATAATTTTTTAGTTCGCTGATAACAAATATTTGACATATTAATCACAAATACACACACCACACGAAGAAGCCCAACAGTTACCTCTGATGGCAGCAATCATAACTGTCCAAATGTCTGTCTCGTTCTCGAATGGCAGAGAACCTGGCTAGGGTGTAGTTAAACAGTCCATCCATCGGTTAATCATTAACTTTAAATCATGGTTAATGTTTTAGGAATATTGCTTACAGTCTGATGGAAAACAATTTGTTTTTTGTTTTCAGTTTTAACTAATTTTCAAAGCTCATCTAAATCATGGATGTAGGGTAATATTCTTGGTCTTAAATTCTTTTCTGTTATTGTTCTTTTCAATTTGCACATAAAATTAACAAAATTGGTTTTGGGGCCATTTTGTTTGTTTGTTATAATTGCACATGGACTATTCCAGATGTTAATGTATGTGACACATGCTAGTAGGCCTCATGTGTGTTTTTATTTATCACCATTATGCATAACATTTTATTTACAAGTTTTTTTGTTTTTTTGTTTTTTTCATTAGTCATCTTTCCAACTTTGTGCTGACTTATTTCAATAATAATATATCATACAAACATGCCTGTGCCAAAACACCCCCAAACTTAATCATTCCAAAAATAAATTTAGAAATATTTTGATTTGATAAAGCTGAACAAAAAATAATTCTCTGACCATATTTAAAGAAATTGTAATTTCAAATACGAATCTTATAATGCTGTTAAAAGTAACTAGAATCTTTAACCATGTTTCATACATTTGTGTCTGGAATAATCCTGCCTGGAAAAATAGTCATGTGTTTGGGCCTATCTGTTTAGATAAATGTTATTAGTATATTACTGCTACTATTATTTTAATTATTATTTAAATGTTTACATGTTTATTGTTTGTATTTAACTGATTGATTTTTTATTGAGATTTGTAAATTACAAACCTATACTTAAAGGTAGAAAAAACTCCAACAAGGGCCTTATGTATTGGAAAGATACATACCCAGACCACCAACACATACTGACACTTTAACAAATGAAAAACGCGTAATTTTAAAATTAATAAAAAACCATGATTATTCCTGCTAACTGGGGGCAGCCATTTTGTATAATAAACTATTTAACTAAATAAATTTCAATTTGCATCAATATAACGAAATGGAGTTATAGTATTCTTTAACACCCCCCCCCCCCCCAAAAAAAAGAGCATATTATTAGGCCTATTGGTAGGATACGTTCAAACAAAAATGACCACTCATGATACCCAAGTGATTATTTTCTTTTCTTTGGGACTACGTAATTGGTCAGTTTTGTGATTTTAGATGGGAAAGTCTACTTAATCAAAGGTTTTACAGAATTACTTACAGTAATAAAGGGGGACAGCTGGTAAAGTTCATTATACTTTGAGGTTATCACACAATACCCTGTGATCTTAATAAAAGAGGCCCGTCTTTTTAGTGTGTCTAGACACAGTGTCTGAGGAGCGTCTAAATATACACCTGCCAATCAAGAACCACAGGTATAGGCCACGAAAAGAAATGACCAATTAACTAAGAAAACACTCTGATTATTATTTAAGTATGTGCGTTAATTTAAACCATAATACAGTTATTTCAACACTTTGACAATGTTGGTTTATTTTGTATTAAATATA
>JAECMU010164071.1:0-12811 GCA_016106625.1 Dracogyra subfuscus
AATATTTCATATCGTGGATACGAAAAGATAAAACGAACCTAATCCTCAATATCATTAATGTTACATATTGTGCATGTCCTTTGTGTCCTCGCTGTATGATTGCATTTACCAGCTTCAATATTTAATCTATGTGCGCAAATTGTCATTTTAGTTATTTATTTTAAATTAGGTGAATTAATGAATGTTTAACGACTCCCCAGCACGAAACAAAAAAAACCAAAACATCGGCTATTGAGTGTCACACTATGGTAATGGGGAAAACATTAAATGGTGAAGGATATTAATATAAACAATGAATGAATGAATGAATGTTTAACGACACCCCATGTGACGGTACATGCTCTTAAATTTGTTTTGCCTGTGGCGATTTTAATTGTGTTATTGGGCCGTGTGCAGTTTCATTGCTCGTAGCCAGGTGGTCAACCTGTTACGTAATACTTCCAGCGATCGGACATGCCAATATACTTAGCACAGCTGCAGAGGCCATGTGGCGATTAGTTACGTAATATATCTGCGAGTACGGTTTTACAACCGTGAATTGGCGTCGATTGGCGACCGTAAGTCTGACGATCATAGAGAAATATACCGACTCTAGTAGAGAGGAAATATCAGATGACAGAGGGAGGTACCGCCTTGTACCCCCAGGCCAATTCTGATTTTATAATAAATAGCTAGTTTGTTGAGAGATAGGAAGAGAACCGTAAAGGAACAGAACGCAATAGGACGTCTCCAGGAACTTAGTCCGTTTGGACTTTGGTAATTATAATTTCTGCTCTGTGTATAACCTTGATGTGATTGATGTGACTTTAAATATTTTAATACTGTATTATACCAATATTCTTTAGACAGTGTCTTCGGTCATCTGACGAAGTATATCGTAGTCTTACTGTTCTATATTTTGTATACGAGTATTTGGTAATATAAAGCTTAACCAGTCATCCTAGCGGACCTAGGTAAACTGTAGGTTATTGTCTTTATTGTGGTACCAGTATTAATTATGTGTTACAAGGTTACTGAATGAGTAGTTAGGGTTAATTAAAAATTAACCCGTTAGGAATAGTGGTAATTCCTTTATTAATTAACTTCTCCTAAGCGTTCCTAAATTATCACACGCGTGGGTGTGGTGTAACGGTGAAGTGATTCGCATATTGTGCTACTAGACACCTAGAGATTAACTGATTAAGTGATCAGTTCTAGGTTGTTATTATTGCTGTTATTAATTAACTACTACGGCTGTACATTGTCAGCGTAGGATAATACAGATTCCAAAGTGTATTGTGTTTTGTTGTGTTTCTAGTGAGCTAAACGTGCTATAATAATAATTACTTATATAAGATCGTATCTCTGATCATACCTAGACACGAGCCATACTAGGGTTTAACAGCCTGTTACAGAGAGATCTAATAGATATACAGTTTAGGAGAGATATTTGATAATCGTGTTGTATTCAGTTACGGGAATTATAGAATCCCCGTGACACCCCAGCACGAAAAATACATCGGCTATTGGGTGTCAAACTATGGTAATGGGGTAAACATTAAATCAAATGAATATAAAAATTCAAGATTTAGACAAAACGCAGTGTAAAGGACTGTGCAAAAGATACAAATACAAATATCACAGCATTTAACGCGACAGTGAATTTTACTAAAAATTTCAATTTGTGCTGTATTGGCCATTCTCAAAGAGAATGTTACACCCCTGCACCACGATGAGGTTACAGCACGCGCAGGGGTAATATAAACAAAATCAAAAGTTAAATAAAAGCACAGTGTAAAGGACTGCAAAAAATACAAATATCACAGATATATATATAGTTAAAATTTAGAATAAAAGTCAGTATCACGAAGAAATTGTAATAAAAGTTCTGGATGGAATCGGAATGAGTCCATCACAGATCGCGTACCAAATATATCTTTCCGAGTTTCTGTCAAAAACTTACACTCCACCAAAAGGTGGCGCCTCCACCAGAATACACTGACAGTGCTCACACTGAGGTGGAGGATCTTTCTTTAAGACAAATGAATGTGTCAAATAGGTATGACTGATGCGGGCACGACAGATAGATATTTGTTTCTAATTTGTATCTTTTTAATAAATAATGATGCAGTAATGCAATTGTGCTTAAATACATCACACACTTTGTTCTTTAATTATATGATAATAACTAATGTGGATAATGATCGATTGCCATATATAACTTCGTCCAATTGTATCTAATTTTTGTTTAATATTCATTAACCAAGTACATTGTGTATCTCCAAAATAATACATTTCTTCATATATAGTTTTGAAAATGCAGCCACTGTTTTAGCCAATATTTAAAAAATCGTATGTTTTTATAATGAGCTGCGGACATCATCCCAATTCGCTATCAACAAGATAATTACAAGTTATTTCGTGTACACTCAATACTCTCTGACAAAAGGGTGTATGCACTTTTTCAATTTCGTGACCGGAGTGGAATCTCCAGATTTCTGATCCGTAACTGAGAACATAGTATTAAAAGCAGCAAGCATGGTTTCAGTATTAAAACTATTTTTACAAATATTTGTGATCCAATATTGGGCTTTACGTCCTTGTTCCGCAAGACATTTGTGTGCCTATTAAATGTTACATTGTAAAAGAAGGAAGAACATGTTTTATTTAACGAGACACTGGACACATTTCATTTGCGGTTACATTGCGTCGGCATTATAAAAGAGTAACCATCATAGATTATTAAATTCGTCTATAACGTCTAATTGATTACCAATATGTCAATTTCTCGTTACCTCAACTTTCCTCCATTTCTAAAGACAACTATTTTAGTTTTATTCGTATTAACGTCACTATCCCATTTGCTGGTGTAATTTGCGAGTACATTTAACACCGATTATAAACCATCTGACGTTTCCGAAAGAAGTACAATATCATCATCGTACATTATTAAAATGTATTTAAAATGTGTATATTCAATGTCTGGACAATAGTCTGATATCATCCTACGTTATTAAAATGTATTTAACATTTGTATATTCAATGTCTGGACAATAGTCTGATATCAACTGCACTTAACAATAATTAACATATATACTCTTCAAAAAAAGAAACGCAAAAGGGTACACATGGGATATAACTCCCGATTTTATCTTTCCTACCGGTTCATGCTTTGTGAATATAAGGTCATTGCATGTCCCAAACACATTCCCACGGTTACATTCGATAAAACGCAGCTACTGTACAATAAAGTTCCAAAATGTGAATATTCGCAAAAATGCAGCCACGTGCAAATCATGTCACCACTGCACGTGCGTTGTCTACACGTGTAACATGAACACCGACAGTATAAAAGTGCAGGGTGTTCGCTTGCCTGGCCTCTGTATCTGGCCGACAGTTGACAATCCAGGACATGCCACGTCTCAGTGAACTGCAGAGAAACAATGCCATCGGCCGACTAGACGCAGGCGAATCCAGAACGGCCGTTGCCAGGGCATTCCATGTGTCCCCAAGCGCCATCTCCAGGCTGTCGGACCGTTACCAGCAACATGGATCAACACGCGACCTCCCTAGATCCGGACGACCACGGGTCACTACTCCCGGGCAGGACCGCTACATCCGGGTACGCCACCTTCGGGAACGATTGACTACTGCCACCTCCACAGCCGCAGCAATACCAGGTTTGCGCAGGATATCCGACCAGACCGTACGGAACCGCCTATGTCAGGTAGGAATTCGTGCCAGACGTCCAGTTTGAGGTGTCATCTTAACACCACAACACCGTCGACTCCGACTGCAGTGGTCCCAGATTCATCGACAATGGCCTCAACTGCGATGGAGACAGGTGTGGTTCAGTGACGAGTCCCGAATTCTGCTCCGACGTCATGATGGAAGATGTCGCGTGTATAGGCGTCGTGGTGAACGTTATGCGGCAAACTGCGTGCAGGAAGTGGACAGATTCGGAGGGGGTAGTGTCATGGTGTGGGCAGCCATCTCACACACTGGCAGAACTGACCTGGTCCACGTGCAGGGCAACCTGAATGCACAGGCCTACATTGACCAGATCCTCCGGCCACACCTCGTTCCAGTTATGGCCAACGCCAACGCAGTGTTCCAACATGACAGCGCCAGGCCTCACACAGCACGTCTCACAACGGCTTTCCTACAGAACAACAACATTAATGTCCTTCCTTGGCCATCGAAATCACCGGATTTGAACCCAATTGAGCATCTATGGAACGAGTTGGACCGACGCCTCCGACAGCGACAACCACAGCCCCAGACCCTGCTGCCCGAGCTGGCAGCAGCCTTGCAGGCCGAGTGGGCCACCATCCCCCGGGACGTCATCCGTACTCTGGTTGCTTCAATGGGCAGGCGGTGCCAGGCAGTTGTCAACACACGCGGAGGCCACACCCGGTATTGACTCCAGATGACCTTGACCTTGGTGGTGTGTCCTATCACTTACTCACTATGGACTAGAGTGAATTGTGAACAATCCTGCAACATTTGGTAATTATCAGACTCACCATTCAATAATTAAATCAATTCTCCAAATGTTACGACAATGTGGTTTTGCGTTTCTTCTTTTGAAGAGTAACCTTGCAATAGACCATTTTTACAAACGAAATACTCCGAAACTATGTCCCCTGCGCGTGCGCTGTAACATCATCGTGATGCAGGGGTGTAACATTATCTTTGAGAATGGCCAATACAGCGCAAATTGAAGTTTAGAATAAAATTCAGTGTCCGTAACATTCTGTGATATTTGTATTTTTGCACATTTCTTTACACTGTTTGTTTCAACCTTGAAATTTTATATTGATGTTGATCATCACTTTATTTGTTTCCATTGCCATGGTTTGACACCCGATGTGTTTTTCGTGCTGGGGTGTCGTTAAACATTAATTCATTCCGAAACTATGTTGTTATATTTCACACAACATTAAATGTCTTCATACAGCGATCTTATAACAGTCAAACAGGCTGGTAGGTACCGGGTTCGGATCCCAGTCGAGGCATGGTAATTTTTAATCCAGATGCCGACTCCAAAGCCTGAGTGAGTGCTCCGCAAGGCTCAGCGGGTAGGTATAAACCACTTGCACCGACCAGTGATCCATAACTGGTTCAACACAGGCCATGGTTTGTGATATCCTGCCTGTGGGAAGCGCACACACAATATCCCTTGCTGCTAATTGGAAAGAGTAGCTCAAACTGTGTGTGGTCTTTAACCATATGTATGACGCCATATCATCGTAAATAAAATGTGTTGATTGCGTCGTTAAATAAAACATTTCTTTCTTTCTTTCTTTCTTATAACAGTCAACATTTTCCTACTATGCCACATAGAATAAGTTAATACCACAAATTCTGTCTGTTTGGAAAATCAAAAGCCTTTTTTTGTAATCTACAAAACAGCAATATAGCCGTTTCGTATGTGTTAGAATTCGATTTATTAGAGATTGTAATACAAAAATAGAATCAATATTGGACATTTGTTTTCGGTAACTAAGTTGTTTTGTTCATCAAAATTAAGAAGCGTATCATTTAATATGGATCTAAATAATGTCCCTAAGCCGCTCACTAAGTTGTTTTGTTCATCAAAATTAAGAAGTGTATAATTTAATATGGATCTAAATAATGTCCCTAAGCCGCTCACTAAGTTGTTTTGTTCATCAAAATTAAGAAGCGTATCATTTAATATGGATCTAAATAATGTCCCTAAGCCGCTCACTAAGTTGTTTTGTTCATCAAAATTAAGAAGCGTATCATTTAATATAGATCTAAATAATGTCCCTAAGCCGCTCACTAAGTTGTTTTGTTCATCAAAATTAAGAAGCGTATCATTTAATATGGATCTAAATAATGTCCCTAAGCCGCTCACCAAGTTGACTCATCTATAGGTGGCTGTATCGTTATTTTCACCTTTCTTAAAAACGGGTACAATGAAACCTACTTCCCAGCTTTTGGGCAAATGTCCTGAGGTAAAACTACCATTGAACAATGAAAGTGTATCTTAGATACCTATTGCTGCTAGTAGAAACAGGTAGCGGACTTCTACCAAGACTACGTGTTGGAATTACAAAATGTTTGCAATTCATTAGCTGCTCTAACAGTATCGTTAAACGTTTTTAGTGTCTGCAGTGGTCAGACTAAGGTCACAATAAAACCAAAATGGCAGTTGTGTGATACAGACGACCACAGAAGGCACATACATATCGTAAATGGATGTGGATGGTGACAGCAACAACAGATGCCAGATTGAGAAGGACACAAACGAATTTTACGGTGAAAAGATAATGGGTGAAATGATAATGGGTGAAACGGGATAATAACAACAACAACAACAACGATACAAATAATAAACATATCATTACCTAGCTACCGTATAATGGACATATGCTTACAAATAATAACCCAAATTGAAATTAAAGAAAAAAAAAGAAAACAATATAAATGAATTTAGTGTACGTCACAATATCGTGATGATTACCAGACAGACAACCAACATGCAATTTTGTCATCGTCATACCTGACGAAGGTGAGCCAGCCGCCATTGTCCGTGGTCATGTCACACCTGACGTTGACCTTGCCCCCTGCTGGTGAGTCGATCGTGTACGTGCCGTCACTGGTCTGGTTCTGACGTGTCTTCACATCCCAACAGTTGGTAATCGGCGCTACCAGTACATGCATAGAAGAAATCATTTGGAAAATAATGTACTAACATTTAAACTGTTTCCTTGCGCATTATTGACATTTAACCATTTATAATACCCACAAAATTGAAGTTTTGAGTAAAATTCAGTATCCGTAAACCTCTGTGATATTTGGGTTTGTGTACAGTTCTTTACACTTTGTTTAAACCTTGAATTTGTATATTGATGTTGATCATCATTTTGCATTGCATTTACCATAGTTTGACACCCATTAGCCGATGTATTTTTCGTGCTGGGGTGTCGTTAAACATTCATTCATTCATGATTGTGACATATCCATTGGCTTTAAACTAGAACTGTTTGTTTTCCAATGACCAAACACAACTAAACATATTCAAACTGTATACTGTATTCGCGTTTCTTATGGGGTTCCCTATATATATATATATATGTATATATATACACACACACACATACATACATACATATACATATGCATATTTATCATATCACTACTACGGAATAGCATTAGAAACGTCCATAACATAACAATAAAAAACAGACATGTCAACTGTGTTGTGAAAAAAAAAAAAAAAAAAAAAAAAAAAAAAAAAAACCGAATAATGTGTCACGTTTGCAAAATGCGAAGATATTATCATATATTCAAGAATGTTGTAGGAGATGTCTTTGGCATTAAAATGTGTGATATATCCTGCGATATTCTCCTAGAAGATAATCGTATAATCGTGATTGGTCAAATGTTAAACGCAAGACATTATTTTGTTCCGTCACCGTGTATGTTTGAGCGATTAACCTCTAATTAGTGACGTCACGCCACTGTCCTTCTGCTTGTCAACTGCAGCCAAATATTGTGACAATTACTGTTGTCATTGTTTACAATTGTCGAAATAAGATTGTGGTTTTTTTTTATGTCCACACTGTATGACATCGCGTAGAATGAACCAAAAAATATCTGTGGTCAAATCTTATCATTAAATTTATATGCATACTTTAACAATAACTAACTGAATTTATTTCGTTTAACCTTAAATATGCCTGTTTTGACCACAAATATACTAGTAAAAAAGTTCAGGTCTGTTTATCATCACATTCCAGTCTGTACGTACACATGTGAGATGTCATTCTCGATGTTGACAATTTCCAGGAAAGTCGATTAATCATTGTGCAACATTATTTTTAACCATCTTATTCATTATATTGATCATACAGTTGTAATTGTAGTTGTAATTGTTTTGGTTTAGTCATCTTTAAGCGGCCAGCATGGCCCAGTGGTACAGTGCCCGCCTGATGCGCGGTCGGTCTAGGGTCGATCCCCGTCAGCTAATTATTGGGGTTTTTTCTCGACATAACCATATGTCCGACGCCAATATAACCGTAATTATAATGTGTTGAGTGCGTCGTTAAAACAAAAAAAAGTCATCTTTATTGTTTGATTTTGCGATTTACTGATGGAAAAAAAACACGGCAACGTTTAGATTTCACTTCTGACTCTAATCGTCCTTCAAAAGAAAGAAAAACATGTTTTATTTAACGACGCATTCAACACATTTTATTTACGTTATATGGCGTCAGACATATGGTTAAGGATCACAAATATATTGAGAGAGGTTCCCCCTGTCGCCACTTCATGGATTACTCTTTTCGATTAGCGGCAAGGGATCTTTTATATGCACCATCGCACATACCACGGTCTTTGATATACCAGTCGTGGTTCACTGGCTGTGATGAGAAATAGCCCAATGGGCCCACCGATGGGGATCGATCCCAGACCTACCGCGCATCGAGCGAGCGCTGTACCACTGTGCTACGTCCCTCCCTAATCGTCCATTGGTGGTCATAAAACCTATTGCAATAGTGAACTACCGGTTGTAGTGTTTATCCAATTAATTCACTATTATCATTATAGCCATTCCCACAGCTAATATACCTTACAATGTTTGCAGTTGTAAAATGTTTATTAGAGTTCTACTTTTTTGAAGAGTATATATATATTGTTTTGTAAATTAACAATGTACATGTGTAACAGTGAAACACTGTATTACGTTGCATAGCGTCACAACGCGAAATTATACTGCATGTGAGATTTATATAAATGTGTCAAACTGTAAGTAGTATTAACATTTGCTTACCTTGTAGTGGTGGCGTGGTGGTAGTTGTTGGTGACATTGTGGTTGTTGGTGGAGGTGAGAGACATTTGTCCAGTTCGTTCTTTAAACTGGTGATTTTTCCATCGGCGTTTCTCAAATCTTCAGTCAAACTGGTGATATTTTCATTGGCGTTATTCAGATCTTCAGTCAGATTG
The DNA here is from genome assembly GCA_016106625.1 of Dracogyra subfuscus. Taxonomy (NCBI): domain Eukaryota; kingdom Metazoa; phylum Mollusca; class Gastropoda; order Neomphalida; family Peltospiridae; genus Dracogyra; species Dracogyra subfuscus. The sequence goes on from JAECMU010164071.1 coordinate 8,956, forward strand.
GTGATATTTTCATTGGCGTTATTCAGATCTTCAGTCAAACTGGTGATATTTTCATTGGCTTTATTCAGATCTTCAGTCAGATTGGTGATATTTTCATTGGCGTTATTCAGATTTTCAGTCAGATTGGTGATAGTTTCATTGGCTTTATTCAGATCTTCAGTCACATAGGTGATAGTTTCAGTCAGACTTGTGATATTTTCATTGGCGAATTTTAGATCTTCAGTCAAACTGCTGATATTTTCATTGGCGTTGTTCAGATTTTCAGTCAAACTGGTGACTTTTTCAGTCAAAGTGTTGATATTTTCATTGGCGTTGTTCAGATCTATAGTCAAACTGGTGATATTTTCATTGGCGTTGTTCAGATGTCCAGTCAGATTGGTGATATTTTCATTGGCGTTATTCAGATATTCAGTCAGATTGGTGATATTTTCTTTGGCTTTATTCAGATCTTCAGTCACATCGGTGATAGTTTCAGTCAGACTTGTGATATTTTCATTGGCGAAGTTTAGATATTCAGTCAAACTGCTGATATTTTCATTGGCGTTGTTCAGATCTATAGTCAAACTGGTGATATTTTTATTGGCGTTGTTCAGATGTTCAGTCAAACTGGTGATAATTTCATTGGCGAATTTCAAGTTTTTAGTCAAACTGATGATACTGGTTTTAGAATTTGCCAATGCTTCGTTGGTAATTTCGGCAGCTTTGTGTAGGTGCATTATCTTCCCTTCACAAGCCACTAGCCTAAAATATAGCAGAAAGCCAGGATAAACCTTTGAATGAAATAATGAATGAATGAACGAATGTTTAACGACACCCCAGCACGAAAAATACATCGGCTACTGGGTGTCAAACTATGGTATATATCTATATATATATATATATATACATGTACATATACATATAGATATAGATATATATATATATATATATATATATATATAGAGAGAGAGAGAGAGAGAGAGAGAGAGAGAGAGAGAGAGAGACAGAGACCCTGTAATAAATACAGAAACTATAAGCAAACAACAATGGTCAACATCTCAACTCACTTCAGAGTTTAAGAAATCTACTGTTTCACAGACAAAACATGAATCTACATTAAAATCATGTAAATCTACTATTGAAAATGAAGTTAAACGATTGACGGATAAACTCTTTTTCTGTAGAAGTTGACAATTATAACGTGTCTGCTCAAAACAAATCACTCTTGGAAGAGGTAATAAATCTTATAAAGAAAGTTGAGGATAGTTTTGATATTAATTCTGAACTGAACACTAGCGTTAATATTTTAGAGAATATCATTGATGACTTTTATATAATGCGAAGGAGAGAATGTTTACAACTGATTGCGAGTTGACGGTCATGAAGCTGCTTGGCTATAAGGTAGCATTTGATAAAGTTGGGAATGTCATAGAAACCGTTGCTACTTTGTGTGGACAAAATGATAACATTCCAAGTGAGCCTACAGTACATCAGTGGAATATTAGACGTCTTGGCTTAGCTCAAATGCATATTGCAGAAACGTCTTGGCTTAGCTCAAATGCAAATTGCAGAAACGTTACCATCTACCGATACCATGACATTAAATATATATATGAAACATCAAAACATTTTGAAACATATGACGGTTATCATATCAGTAATGGACAAGAACATTTGTGGGTACTAGGTTTAAGGTGATTGGCAAGCAAGTCTGCTCAAACAATGTTTGATACGAAATAATTTGCAAAATCAGGTGCACCATGTGTGATCAGGCAGGGTACCGGACAGAAGTAACAGTGACACAAAACGGACATTTTCTGGATGTAGATCAAAGGAATGCTTGTTCCAAGATGTGCAACTTCTTTTGTGGTCTACATCTACTTGTAAATATGGCTGAGGTGATCAACACCAGTTTGACTAACTTCGAGAACAGCTTGCAATTTGATGACAAAGGATCTGCTAGCCTTCCTTAACCATTTCTTTCACACAGAAATCGACTTCGGTAAATATTCGTGTACTTAGGCAATAGCACTATTTATTAGATCAACAAACTTTCTTGAAAATATATCTAACTTATATCCGTCCAGTACTAGAATATGCATCGGAAATATGAGAAGTGGTGGGGTTTTTTTAGTCGAGTAAGATATTATTGGACAATTACAATTAGAAACCGCTAGATTAATAACGAGTTTGCTTAAATTTGCATCCATGAAGTCTTTGTCCTAAAAAAACTGAATAAAAAAAACCCCACTTACTTGAAAGGTATGGCTCTTGATTTTATGATGCACAGTACTCCACAGACAGTTGAACAAAGTCTCGTACATGATTAGAAATTGAAATGCTATTTATTTACACCTTTCTACAACTAATTTACTTCAGTCGTCATTTATCTATCGACAATAAAACTTTGGACAACATATGAGCTGAAATTCGAAATAGTCAAAACATCAATTTTATTTAAAATATAAGTAAAACTTGATATCCCATGCGTTACACCATAATTATTTATTTGGTAAGCCCCATGGGCGTGCTGAAACCTCGCCGTGGTACAGGGATGTAACATTCTCTTTGAGAATGGCCAATACAACATGCATCGAAATTTTGAGTAAAATTCAGTATCCGTAAAATTATGTGATATTTGTATTTGTATTTTTGCACAGTTCTTTACACTGTTTTTGTTTCAACCTTGAATTTTTATATTGAAGTTGATCATCACTTTATTTATTTGCATTGCTATAGTTTGACACCCAATAGCTGATGTATTTTTCGTGCTGGGGTGTCGTTAAACATTTATTTATCTATTTATTTATTTATTTATTTATTTGTGTAGTTATGGATGTAATTTCGAGAACAATAAAACATTTGTATGTGAATCTATTTTATATGAAAGGCAAATACGCAGTCTGTACAATGAGAGTGTGTATGTGTTCGAGTTTTTGTGTGTGTTCGATAAAGTTCCTTCGCCCGACGCACGTGCCAAGTGGAATTTTCATACCGCGCAAGTAATTATGTTAACTGCATATGCCCGATGACAAGTGACTAATGTAACACCTAAAACCTGTTCTTTTTAAATTTTGTTACACATCTCAGAAAAACCTTTGGAAAGAGTTCCGATCGTGCGAGCATTTACATAACTATAAGGAGAAATAACCCTAATCCTAAATGCTGGATTGATCGGAACTCTTACCAGTGTGTTGACACACCAATGAATGAATGAATGAATGAATGTTTAACGACCCCCCAGCACGAAAAATACATCGGCTATTGGGTGTCAAACTATGGTAATAAATATAAAAATTCAAGATCCAGACAAAATACAGTGTAAAGGACTGTGCAAAAAATACAAATACCAATATCACAGAATTTTACGGACACAGTTTTACAAAAAATTTCAATTGTGCTGTATTGGCCATTCTCAAAGAGAATGTTACACCCCTGCACCACGATGAGGTTACAGCACACGCAGGGGCACCAAAACGGAAAACAATGTGTTGAAAAGTTTGATAATCCCCTTAGTTATTCCCCTTTAACTATCGACTAAGATCAGTAATTACCGCTACTGAACGTTCGACTGAATTCATACACGTAATCGGTTCGATGATCTTTAAACTTAGAAATAACATTCTATACGCTTTACAGTTCATATAATACAGTATACATGCATTGTGTGTGTAGGAATGCAGCAATTTTTTAAGATGCTATCGACTAACAGAGACTTTTTAACAATTGTAATTACATATCAACTATATTTTTCTGCATAAACTCTTAGTGGCTGTATATTAACATGTTTTTGATCGTTCTTTTATTTGTAATAGAATGAATGAATGAATGTTTAACGACACCCCAGCACGAAAAATACATCGGCTATTGGGTGTCA
>JAECMU010164101.1:0-15489 GCA_016106625.1 Dracogyra subfuscus
GGAAACTAGTACATGTAGTTATAGCCAGTTTTAATTATAACTGGAAACTAGTACATGTAGTTACAGCCAGTTTTAATTATAACTGGAAACTAGTACATGTAGATATAGCCAGTTTTAATTATAACTGGAAACTAGTACATGTAGTTATAGCCAGTTTTAATTATAACTGGAAACTAGTACATGTAGTTGTAGCCAGTTTTAACTGGAAACTAGTACATAACTGGAAACTAGTACATGTAGTTATAGCCAGTTTTAATTATAACTGGAAACTAGTACATGTAGTTGTAGCCAGTTTTAACTGGAAACTAGTACATGTAGTTATAGCCAGTTTTAATTATAACTGGAAACTAGTACATGTAGTTATATTCAGTTTTAAATATAACTGGAAACTAGTACATGTAGTTATAGCCAGTTTTAATTATAACTGGAAACTAGTACATGTAGTTATAGCCAGTTTTAATTATAATTGGAAACTAGTACATGTAGTTATCGCCAGTTTTAACTGGAAACTAGTACATGTAGTTATAACCAGTTTTAATCAAGGTGAGTTTTTTTATCTGATTCTTGTGCTTATGTCCAATTAAGGTTCAAGCGCACTGTCCAGGGCACACATGTCAGCTATCTGGGTTGTCTGTCCAAGACAGTGGGTTAGTTGTTAGTGGTTAGTGAAAGAGAAGATAATGTAGTGGCCTACTGAGCCATTAAGAACTCGCTCTGGGTTGGAGCCGGTGTCGGGCTGCGAACCCAGTACCTATCAGCCGGTTGTGAGTTTCAATTTAATTTTTGTGTCTGAATCATGTAATAAAAATCACTGCTTTAGTTCATGTCTATAAATATATAATGGCTATAGATGACTGGTTTAAATGTGCAATTTGACAGCATTGCTTACACTCAGCTGAATCCATTGATGTAAATTTTACAGTCGATTGGACACATGAATGTGTCAGGCATTGCCCGATTTGAGAATTATTGCTTATGATCGTCCTATCGGACAATTGTTTGGCTCTAGGAAATTTCTTAAATGGTTTTATCTCATATAATTTAACTATTTTATGTTATACCAACCATTGTTAGGAGTGTGCTCTTTTGTTTCCTCGTTTCATTAACGTTAACATATACATTATCACGGGCACACACCTTAGTCATCTGAGCTGTCTTTCCAGGACAGTGGGTTAGCTGTTAGTTGGTTAGTGGTTAGTGAAAGAGAAGAGGGAGTAGTGGCCTTACACCTATCCAATGAGCCCATAAAAACCCTCTCTGGGTTGCCCTCTAATTCACTGATGTTAATATCAAGATATGGCTCAAGCATACTGTCATGGGCATAGTAGTTAGTGGTTATAGTGAGAGAGAAGTCATTTTAATGGTTTTACACCTACTCATTTGGGTAGGAGTCATAACTGGGATGCAAACTCGTACCTTCCAACCTCATTTCATTTAAACTTATTTTCATGCTTTTATCCAATCAAGCATGCTGTCCTGGGCACAAACCTCAGCTATCTGGGATATCTTTCCGTTAGTTAAATTAGTTAGTTTGTTAGTGAAAGAGAATTGGGTGTAGTGGCCTTACACCTACCCACTGAGCCCTTAAGAACACGCTCTGGGCTGTGAACCACATACCTATCAGCCTGTATCTCGATGGCTTAACCACTGAACCACCAAGACCAGCCATCGACACAGGTTCCCTATTATTAATAAACTGCGGAGATTGACTAAATCAATAACACACCTGCTGCTGACTGTAAATAAAATCCTTTGTTTGACTATTGATTACCTATTAACCGGTCTTATTTATTTTATTGGATTACGGAGCAAACAATTCACTCCCAGTCAGAAGAAAAAAACACAGGAAAACAAGGTTCCACATCTTGCAGTTATTCTATAGTTAGGGACAGGATGTGACTCTGTGGTCAAGCAATTGCTGGAGGTGTGTTAGGTCATGGGATAGATCCCCCATGCTGTTTAAGGGAAGTTATCAATGGTTCCCAATAATTCCCCTGAGACTAGTTTAAGGAAAGGTGTTGGATGCAGCTCAGTAATAAAACGCTTTCCTGATATGCAGTTGGTCTGGGATCTATCCCCACCAGTGGGTCCATTGGGCTATTTTGTGTTCCAGCCAGTATACCATAACTGGTATATCAAAGGGGATGATGTGTGCTGTCCTGTCTGTGGGATGATGCATATAACAGATCCCTTGCTAAAATATAGCAGGTTTCGTCTCAAAGACTCTATGATTAAAACAATGTGCTTTAGCAGTGTCGTTAAATAAAACAAAGTTTACTTCAAGGAGCTTCCTTTAGCATGTGAATTAAAATATTTAATATATAAGACTACAAATTACAAAAGGATATCTTAAATGGCTCCCCATAATATAAGTTAAGGGAGCAGTTAATCACTCCCCTTAATTGTTTTCACAGTAACATGAGTATATCAGTTATGTTTTTCCAGCAAATGTTTCACAGCTAGTTTATCAAATGCTTTGGTATGTGCTGTCCTGTCTGTGGAAAAGTATGTAAAAGATGCCTTGCTGCTAATTTATAGGAGTAACCTATGTGTGGGGGTTTTATGGTTTAAGTTTTAAAAAAGAAAATGTGATTTGATTCCATTAAAAAAATCCTCTTTAATGTTGGCCCCGCCTGATGCGCAGTCGGTCTAGGATCGATCCCCGTCAGCTAACCACTGGGGTTTTCTCGAAATAACCTTATGTCTGACGCCGATATAACCGTAATTATAATGTGTTGAATGCGTCGTTAAACAAAACAAATAAAAATAAAATACTTTAATGTTGGCCCAATCAATGCTGCATATGAGCATGTCAGACCATTTTCCCCATCCTTAGACTATAGCCATTGTGTTTAACACACTGAAACCATTATACTGTCAGTTAGAATTCAATAAATTACTAACATCTATATTCCACAACTTGTTACTGCAAGCTGCTAAGTGAAGAATATAATTTGTTCCAAGCTTTCGGCTTATTAATGGCATTATTAATAATAAGATCAATAATAACCAGTTTCGTATAAGAGTCATTCAAGTGATTGTTTGTGATAAGTTCCATTTTCAAGCAAATTAATGGCTTATCCGCCCTATCGTGCCTATCATTTGCTACCTGGTTACAAGAAAACTTGGGTTCTTAAGCTCAAAGCAAGACCTGTTGTTTAGATAACATTATTTCTGCCCCTGCACAACAACACACCACTTGGAAATATTTTGTTTCACTGACAGCAGTGAAAGAAAAGAATGTACACAGATAACATGAACACTGTATGTTTGACAGATCAGTAAGATTGGAGTGTTAGCGTGTTCTTATTCACATAATCCAACAAGTATTAAAATGTCGTGAAGGCATTATCCACTTGACATAACATAACAAATGTAACATTTGTTGGTAATGATAAGTTCCATTGTGGTGTTAGAAGAAAACGCAAGTAAATGGCCAGTTTTAAAAAAGAAAAAGTGTTTAATGGGTGGGTCGGACAGTTGGTGGTTGGGGTCTGTGGATGGATGGATGAGATATTGGGATGGAGGGAAGGAGGGGTGGGTGGGTGGATAGATGGATGGATGGATGTTTGGTGGATGCATGGAGGGATGGATGGGTGGGGTTTTTTTTAATGACACAACTAGAGCACATTGATTACGATGGATGGAATGGGATGGAAGACATTGTTAAGTTGAAAAATAAATATGTGATCAAAATTGAATGAACAACAATATAAGAAGCATGAATGAGTGAATGAATGAATTAAAAATTTTAACACTTTCAAAATTGTGGGCTATTGGGTGTCAGGCAATAGTAAATGATGAACAAATGAGATTAATATCGTGCAATGACATGACAAATCTGTGGTACATATAATAATAACTTCTTTTTGGCCATAAAAGAATACAAATGTAAATGATTTTAAAACTAAAATAAATTGTGGATGGATGTATGGGTGTGGTTTGGGTTTTGGGGGAACTGGAGCAGGTGGATGGATGGACGGATGGATGGACAGGGTATACATGGAAGTATATGAACAAATCTCAGCACTATTAAAAAATTAGACAATGGTAAATAATGATCAAGTGTGATTATTATGAAACCGAGTGTATGATATAAACTAGTGGACTTTTTATAATTTAGTTAAAAAACATGTTGAATACTAAATATTATTTCATACCCAAAATAAAATTTGTTGGTGATTATTTCTTGTTGATATGTCTTTGATTATTAACATTAAATTTTATTTTTTAGAAAACACTTCCGAGAAGTCTTGAAGGAACAGATGTCCTATCAGGATTACCAGAAGAAACAAGACCTGAAGAATAGAATCCGCGAGAGCGAGGCAGCGGTAGAATTCGACAAAATTTGTCTACAAGAGGACTCGGATAAATTCATTAAGCGATACACCTATCTTAAAAACTTTAGGGATGGGAACAAAGTTGTGAGTTCTGTTGTATTATTGTCATTGTTTTATAACTGCAACAGCTCCACTGGTGGTAGTGTTCACTTGACAGGTGGCAGTCTAGGATTGATCCCCGTCGGTGGACCCATTGGGTTATTTCTCATTCCCGCCAGTGCTCCACAACTGGTGTAACAAAGGCTGTGGTATGTACTATCCTGTCTGTGAGATGGTGCATATAAAAGATCCCTTGATGCTAATCGAAAAGAGTAACCCATGAAGTGGTGACAGCATGTTTCCTGTCTCAATGTCTGTGTGGTCCTTAACCATATGTCTGATGCCATATAACTGTAAATTAAAAAATAAACATTTGTTGAGTGTGTCATTATTGACATTAAATAAAACATTTTCTTTCTTCAGCTCAACTGTTTCCATTTTAATTTATGTCCGTGTTTGTATCCAGTTAAAATTATAGCATGCTCTCCTGAACACATATTTCACCCATCTGAGTTGTGTGTCAGGAACAAGGATTCATGGTTAGGGGCTAGTCAAAGAGACGTTGGTGTAGTTGACATTGCATGAGCCATTGTAAGATATTTCCAACTAATAGGTTGTTTGTTTTTGTTTTTTTGTGTTTTGTTTAACGACGCACTCAACACATTTTAACTACGGTTATATCGGCATCGGACATATGGTTATGCCGAGAGAAAAAAACCAGTGGTTAGCTGACGAGGATCGATTCCAACTAATAGAGACTGTTTGATGACTAAAATTAATTTTAAAAATATAAAGTTTTACAACATGGCTCAAATTTAATGGCGGCGATTACATGTGGCAAGTTGTGATGCCCTAGTCATATGCCCTATTTCCCTGAAAATCAAAGAGTTTAAAATATAAAAAAAGGTTTTTCTTGTTTAACATCACCACTAGAGCACATTGATCAATTAATTCTCCTCTATTGGATGTCAAACATTTGGTCATTTGGTACACAGTCATCAGAGGAAACCCGTCACATTTTACCTGATGCAGCAAGGGATCTTTTATATGCACTTTCCCACAGACAGGATAGCACATACCACAGCCTTTGACCAGTTGTAGTGAGGTTGTGTGACTAGGACTGGTTCGTGGTGAGTTATCAGTGAAAACGAGATTGATGGCCATTAAAACTCTCTGAATATTAGTTGGTACTCAAATGTGACTGCAGTACCTACAAGCTTTAAAGATAAAGTCGATTTTGTTTAATGACACTACTAGAGCACACTGATTAATACATTAATTAATTCTGACATGTAGTCTTCAGAGGAAACCTGCTTCATTTGTCTGTGTGCAACCAAGGATATTTTATATGCTCTTTCCATAGACAGGACAGTACATACCTTTAATATACCAGTCATTGTGCACTCTGTGAGATGAACTAAAATCCTAATTGTTTTTAACAACGCACTCAACACATTATAATTACGGTTATATCGGCGTCGGACATATGGTTATGTCGAGAAAAAACCCCAGTGGTTAGCTGACGGGGATCGATCCTAGACCTAAAATCCTAATCAGAGAATGGGTTTGATATTTTAATACAAGCACCTCAGGTGAGCACTCTACAAACTTGCAAAGTGTACATAGCCCAGTGTCCATGGGATGGTGCATATAAAAGATCCCTTGCTACTAATGAAAAATTTTACCAGGTTTCCTCTCTAAGACTATGTTAAAATTGTTTGACATCCAATAGCCGATGATTAATAAATCAATGTGCTCTAGTGGTGTAGTTTAACAAAACAAACTTTTTATACATTATTGATTGGTGTCAGTTATAAATAGAATATTTGGTTTTAGATCTGTAAATGAATACCGTTATATTGTGGTTTTAAATGTGAATGGTTTTGGACCTGTTTCTCCCTGACAACCTGACAACTCCTTCTTAATTTTTCTGAACATGGTTCCATAAGACCCACTATACCTTTCTAATGACTCTGGACTTTTAACTAGATTAATGCTAAATATAATACACTAGCTAGTGAATATGAACAGATATTAATATTCCTTTGTATTTTCCACTTTCAGATAATGGAGAACCAATGGAGAGAAAACAGATTACTACGCCAGCATGAAAACAAGGTTGATAGAGAAATGATGAAGTATAACCCTATTAACTGGAGCTGCACCCTCAAGTAACGAGACTCGTATTACCACAGTTCCTGCACATACAGACACTGGCCACCGCAGAAGTCATAGACACGTACCAAACAATTAACATATGTCTTAAGGCTCAAATGTTTAGTTTTTTGTTGACTGTGATATCATAGAGAACAGTTGTGATAACGTATGGTTGTGGAGTCATGGCAACCAACCAGTTGTGATATATGAACTGCAGTAAGAATTGCCTTGTATAATTTTTTTAATTAATTAGTCAGTTAAAACCAAAAAGTTTACAGTGACTGAGTATTTATATAAAAAAGTCTTCAAAGGCTGAGTACATGATTGCTGAGTACATGTGGTTTTTTGATAGTAGTTGTTAAGCTTGCAGGTCATAGTTGGTAGGTAAGGGTTTGCATTCAGGAGCCTAGTATGATCTGGACCTGGAGGGGTTCAAATCTGAAACTAGTGGACCATTTTGAAGAATCAATGTAATTTGTACAAATAAAAAGAATTATGAGCCATGTGGGCTCGTGTGCTAGCCAAGCTAGAGAGTCCTATTTGATTTTTGTGAGCCTCGGGCTCCTGGACTTTCCTCAGAATCACACACTGCAGTATTGTACTTCAGTTTTGGTGAACATGTGTAGTCATGAACAGACAACCCAGATGACTGTGGTATGTCACCAGAACAGAATGGAGGAATATTAATCTGGATATAAGATGGGGAAAACAAGACGACAGAAAATGGATTGTATCAAACAAGTCTTGATAAACTAGGCATTGGCACTTTTTATCAAGACCTATTCAAAATAATGAAAAAATATTTGAGGACTGCTATTTGAAAACTGATATTTTATGAAGTTTTGTTTTGTGACTTCATGCTCCAACTTGAATAAATTAGTACAGTAAAACAATCTAAGCTTTTTACATTTTAATTTGGGAGTAAAAAGCTTATGATTATTGTAAATTACTCTTGAAAACCAGATATTCGGGATGTGTTAGAAATATTATTTAAAAAATAGGTTGGAAAGGAAAACTTGTTTGTAAAACTCATTATCAGAAAACCAATTCTGTATTTTGAGCAGCATATGTTACCTGCTCCCTGTGAATTTTGGAGAATATTGGAATTACATTAGACCACTGTTTGGTTTTTGGAATGAATTCTGAAAATATACACTAAATGTGAATAGTGGTCTGTGTATGGTATTTGGGTGAACTAAAAGACTTGTTTTTGTGATCGTGGAAAGTTATGTTTTAATCTTGTTTTTGTTGTTTATATCTAATTCCATAGTTATCAGGGTAATATGTATTTTAATAATAGCAACTGCTCAATGGATATGTCTCATAACAAATGTTATACTCATCACCGTCAGTGCAAAATATTTTAAAATAAAATGTTGAAGACTACCAGTATATCATAATTATTTTATTACCATAGTCACAGTATGTACATGTATTGTGGGCACTGAAGCAAAAAAAAAACACCCACACATTCAAAACCAACAACAAAAACCATTGATCTCAAAACATGGTCAATATACATAAATATGTTTAAAAACTATACTTACCAGGAATTTTCTAAACTTGTTAACCATTTTGTTGTTGTATATTAAAGTTATTTGCAAATTTGAGTTGAATAACCCGAATCAATGATGTATGTCTTAATAGAGCAGATATGTATTATGAATAATAATAACATTGTTGAATACTGCCTGAATGCTATGTGATACATGTATGTTATTCCCTGTATTACTGGTATTTCTGCATGGCAAGGGGACATAACTCAGTGTTGAATTTAGAGTAGGAAACCTGTCGAGAATCACAGCAGTGTTGTTGTATATGAATAATGAAAACAATTAAACTCACCATTTCTGTAACCCGAGCAACAGATAAAATCACATCCTCCTGTACTCTTCTAACCATATTTTACTTTTATTTTTCAGTTAAATTAAATTAAAATTATTTATCACTAATGAAATGGTGTAACCGTTTACATATCATGCATTGTTTTTAATGTCAATTGTTATATAAATAAATTGTTTTATAAATTAAAATTAACTTATAGTGAATATACACTTATTAATCATTATTTTGAATAATTTTAACTTTTTAAAATCTGTTTTGTTTGATATTGTCTCCCACTTAAGATGTCACCCATCTCTACTTTCATTCATAAAGCATGTACATTTGCCTCACTATTTAACTTTAGATTATTGTTATTTATGAGTTTGTTTTAAAGCTTTAATTGTAGACTAACATAAAATGCTGTGTTCTTTGGCCAGTATTTAACTCATGTTCACATTTTTATCATATACCAGTACACCAATTTTATTAATATTTTTGTTTTAGAATTAGCAGTGGTAGTACCCGGTATACTCATGTTGTTACAACTCAGTGATAGAACAATACAGTTTTCATAAAGGGCAATCTGTGCACATTGAACACATTGACCGGCCTTGACCTTAACATTTTTTTTAGTGGTAGCCACTGGTCTACCATATTATAAAATATGGTAGCACTCAGTAAAAATTAGTAGCCCCATAATTTTAATAATTGTTTTAAAAAGAGAGTAAAAGGCAAATAATTTATTTTTTATTTAAACATGTTTTTGATGGGAGTTTCAGGTGTTTAAGCATCTTGTTGACTGCAGAGTAACTGGATGTAAAATCTAGTAGCCCGGCGGACTACTGGGTTTAGACATCTGATAGCCCGAACAACAAATTGGTAGCCAAAACACTCCGGGCTACTTCTAAGGTTGAGCCCTGTAAGATGTTTACACTGTGTTTCATGTGATATATGCTTAAGATATACATAATGTCAAAGCAAAACCATGTTTCTCAAAATGGTGTAGCAGTAAATGGATACAGTGAAATCTTTTATTGTCATGGACCTAAATTTTCGAGGTTTTGCTAAAAAGCACATTTCGTTGTATACCTATAATTGTGGATGGAACATGTAATATCATAAATTCAAATTATATGTATACATTTACAGTAACACCTGTCTAAACTGGACCCTGAACAAACCGGAATCCTGTCACAACTGGCAAACTTTCTGAATTCTATAACATCACCCTGAATTCTGAATTCTATAACACTGGATCAGATAAATATTAGGTCCAGTATTTATCAAAGAACTTAAGTTTTGACTTAAGTTTAAACTTAAGTTTTTTATGACTTAAGTTCCTTGATAAATGCGGGCAGGAGTGTTCTTGTTTAGACAGGTTTCACAGTATTATTGTTTTCGTTGTGTTTTTATTATCATTGACTGTATTAGTCCACAAATAACATGGAGATTGGACCACCATGAACAAAAGAGATTTCACAGTATATAGCATTTTGGAAATGGACTCGTCATATCTTCTTTATGAAATAAAGATTCCAATTGTCAAACATTCAACAATTAAAATAACATGACTAAAAATATAAACTATGTGCCTAACATTCATCTTTAATTAATGCTCACTATATTTTGAAAACTATTTTAACGCCTAAACACATTTTTTTCCAGTTTTTTAATTTGTATGTAGACTGCTTTAAATGATCAGCCTATTTTAAGACTCGTCATATTTACTGTATTACATGGGTTGTTGGTGCTGGTATGCAGGTAATGCTAGGTCTAAGAAATGTAGTCTTTTTCATGTATATCAATTAAAGAATAGTAATTTTTATGTCAGTATAAATGTGTTTCTTTATATTGGGCTTTATATATTTTTCCTATTATAGAGAAAGGATTTTTTTAAAGTAAATCATAAATGTATGATGTTAAATGTCAGTATAAACATACCAGTATCATGGAATTGCATGGTGTGTCTCTTATGAGTACAATATATATCATAACTAAAATATTTACAGACAATGCTAAAACGGATTTAAAAAATATTTATTATATTAATAAACTGTTGACAAAAGATGTCGTAGGATTTGATAAATTTCTCACCATAAGGTGACATTACATACAATGCTATTTTCACAATGATAATAAATTAAAAAAATTAGTGTAGATATTTTGACATTCCAGTTAGAGATCAATGGAGGGGTGGTGGTAGGGGGGAAGAAGGGGCAAGGTGCATCTAGATATATAAAATTCAAAGTGTGCTAAAAACAAATACAGTGTTTATCAGATGAATACAATTTATGTGTTGGTTTGTAGTGGGAATATGTAATTGGTCACCTTGGTATTTGTGTGGAAGATTACCATAAATATTAGTATAATTCTGAATACTGTAGGTGGCCTTGTTACATGTTGCATCACCTTCCCTAAATACCGGAGGTGCCCTTTTTAAAACATTGCACATCCATCTCTAGAAAAATCCCACATTCATATTGAAAATTAACATAAAATGCTGTATCTTAAACTGCATTCTAATAAATGTATGTGAAACAGAAAAGGAAGATACCATGGTATTAAGGTCAGTGACTTTACGTAACTGTGTTGTTGAAATAAAATCATGCTTTAAATTGCCTTGAATGTCTCAACCGAACAGTATTCATACAGGTAGTGTTTATGTCTACCTAATTGTTCAACTGTCTGCTGGAACTATGTTTTGTGATTTTATGTTTTTAATATGTGTGATAATAAAGCCATTTTATTTCTTAATAATATTGACTGTTCTGTTTGGAATGTCGCCCAACAAATCTGAAACAAAACTGAAGGTGGTTCATTGTTCATCAAAATGAAAGATCCATATTTTTGTGACTGGCAGGCCAGTTATAAATATTTTTATTTTCAATATAGGCTATTTCAATTTTGTTTAAAAAATATACATGTTGAAAATCCAGGATTAGATTACTTTTGGCCAAAAGAAGAAAGTACCATCAAATTAACTCCCTTGATTAGTGATGTACTTCATGCAATTTTGTACAGCGCTCACTCGATGTGTAGTCGGTCTGGTATCGATACCCGTCAGTGGGCCCATTGGTCTATTTCTCGTTCCAACCAGTGCACCACAACTGGTATTTCAAAGGTCATGGTATGTACTGCCCTGTCTGGGATGGTGCATATAAACGATCCCTTGCTGCTAATCGAAAAGAGTAGCCCATAAAGTGGTGACAGCGGATAGCCTGTCTAAATATCTGTGGTCCTTAACAACATGTCTGATGCCATATAACTGAAAATAAAATGTGTTGAGTGTGTCATTAAATAAAACATTTCCATCCTTTATGCAATTTTTCCCAACTGCAGCTGTGTAGTGACGAAATCAAGAATGACATGTATGAATATAGTTTGGAATGTTTAGCATAGTCATTTTGTAAGTGATCTAGTGATCTATATTGTATCTCCACAAGATTAATTTGAAAGGGCATTAGTATGGTTGAGATGGCTACCATGAAACAGTTCAGGTCAGGTCATCCATATTCAGAGCAAGCTGTTGTGTAGATACAGATTTATGCCGGTTTCTTCATCCAGGACAGAAAAGGGTTTGGGGTGGGTGGGAGAAAGGACTGCCCGTGCTAGTCTAGTGTGAGAGCAATGGCGGCCCGATCAGGGTCAGTAGTGGACAGGTTCCATGAATCACTGTCGAGTGCTTAATCTATAGAACTGCCACTGCCAGTCATCTGTATGTGATTACGTAGCCTTGTATGCACGGATGAAAAATGTGATGGACTACCATATATCAAATAATAATTACATAACCTTCCACCAAAGTTTCCTTGTTTAATTCTGGAACAGGCTTTACACCAAGCGCAGATCACCAGTCCACTGGAAATGGGCAGATCAGATCATAGGTTTTAACATGCACATTCAGAACAAGCTGTTGTAGCACACGCCTGTCATGGGCGCAGACCTGTGTCGACTTTCACCAGCTCCTCCATCCAGGACCGGCACATGGGGTTGTATGTGTTTTCTTGTTATACCAGTTGTAAAACATGAATCCACCAAAGCCTCTGGTTATACCAGGGACAAAGCACCAGTCTACTGCATAATGAATTAATGAATGTTGAATAACACCCCAGTATGAAAAATACATCATCTATTGGGTGTCAAACTATGATAAATGCAAATATAATTATTGCATAATGGATTATTGCTATAACCCATCAAACTTCAGGCAAGCAATAGACAAAATATTAATAGACAAATCGAGCATATTTGATATTTTGTACCATTACACAAAACAAAGCACAGATACCAAGTTTAGTAACAATAAATGTATTTATTGAATACTGCAATTTAGACAAACAAATCAGTCCTGACACAAAAATAATTTTTAAAATGGTATCGAGTAGTCATGAAGGTAGCAACTGGAATGGAACATGGTGGAAGTCTTGAGTTCCTCTTACAACAATCATGAATGTACTTCCGGGTGAAAATTGTGGGAATGAAGATGGTGGGGAGAATTTACAGTTTGGTATCAAAATGTTTCATTCCATGCATAATGAAGTTTTCATACCAAAATATTTTTGTTGAATCCTCAAGAAACATTTTTTTTTTAAATAACAATATGAAAATTAATCCATCTGTTAAAGAATTACCCTAGCTTGGCTGAATATGCGGAATCTAAGTGGGTTTTTTTTTTTTTTTTTTATTGGGGGGTGGAGGATGTCCAATGGGTTTTACCCCACAAAGTATGAGCTAAATTGAAAACCTTTTGGTACTTTTAAATACTGTTTTAATTCCACAATTTCTACATATTAAGCAATATTCAGGATGGAAGCCATAAAATAATCAACTTTAATTTTCTTTGAAATCTATACATGTTACGTAAATTTGAATATTACAAATTGTATAAATCACAGATTAATAAAGCTACTCAATCAAAACAACACAAATAAATATATATTAAATATCAACAATTAATCTTAAAATCAATAAAATTAAATTAAATAATACCTCTACTATCCAACAAACACAAAATACTAATTCACAGTGAGCATACTGCATATATATAATATATTAAATCAACAATATGAATATACAAGACAATTACTGAGAAATTAAATCTGGATTTCATTTGTATACATTATGCATTATAATTACAGATATTATGTCATAAAATGTAAGTGAGGCAAATCATGAATGCGTGTGTGCAGGAATCTGTGCGGGGGTGTCTGTACCGCGGCAAGCAAACCTTTTAGGGGAGCTCAGTTATACATGTATATTGAAAAAGAAAAAAAACTGAATTGGATTGGGAGGGGGAGGGGGAGAGAGTTTGACCCATGAATAACATTTTATACCTTTCTCACTAGTTCCTCCCCTCACTGAGCACTACTACCTTTAGGTGTTGAGTTTATACTAAGGTTCTGAAAGTCCAATGAGAAAAAGGTAAGTTATTTACTTCTTACAAAAAAAAAAGAAGATTATCTAGGTCTACTGTTTAAACAATGGAGTAAAAGAAATAATGTACTGATAAACATATATCCCAGAATTCATCACTTGACATCTGTACTGAAAAATGGATTAAAAAAAAAAAAAAATTGGTTATTTCATTGAGATGTTAAATGCACAAATAATTTTTTGGTTATTTCATTGAGATGTTAAATGCACAAATAATTTAATGTTTATGAAATTTATATACAAAGTTAAACCTGCTATAAAGGACAAACACATCTTATATAAAAAAATACCTGACTACAAAAGACTTGAAGCCCTTTCAGAAGTTTTTGGATACAAATAAATTATGTATGTTGTGACTTTCATAGGTTTTTTTCTATCCATTTAATGTCAATTTTAATACAAAGTATTCAGAATTATTCAAAAGAATGCTATTTCATTATCTGTTCCAATTCTGAATTAAAACATTGTCAATTTTTAATTTTTTAATTTTAAGATTGAAAATTAAAATGATAATTCCTAATGGAATGCGAAATGGTACTAGTGGTAAATGTTTCTAGGTTATCGCCATGAATTGTTGGATCAAATTTCAGTGATAAATATGGGTTATAGGCAGGTTTGCTTCTACCTACTACTTCATACACACATTCAAAGCAAGCAAAAACTTAGCACCTAGAGTTTTATCTTTTATCCTCAATAAGCAACTTGCTAAAAGCGATATGTGTAGTACACTGTAAAATCGTATCAAGGTTCTAGTTTCCTAAACACACAGTACTCTTTTATTTTTTTAGGGGTGCAGCGTGATCTGGATCAGAAGGGGAGTCAAATATGAATTGTGGACCCTTTTTCTATTTTGTTTTTGCAACACCACAACTCTATGTTTTAGCTCTGAAAACAGATCATTTGCTTCAGTGGGGAGGGGGGTCATTTGAACCCCCCGAACCCCCCTAGCCTACGCCCTTGTTTTTACCAACCTCGAAACTTGAGAAATATTTTAATTGCATTTACAAAATTATTGTTTTTAAAGGTATTTCCAATGTAAGATTATGCTTTTTTGCACATCTCATACAGGCTCCCATAATCCTGTACAGATGCTTGGGTTCTTTTTGTCATTGTCAATGCACTTTAAGCATTAGAACACCGAAATTAGGACATGTTCCAAATGTCTGTGTTCAAGTCTCAGCTCTGTTAAAATATACCTTGAACAATTTTGAATGTATATTACTCTAAATATAGTTCTATATTCTAGCATCTCAGATTGAAGGTGAATCAGGTGAACAAGAAATATAATTCACAAAAACAATAATGGCAGTTATTATTAATCAATTATTGTTACTTGGTGGCACTTTACTGGTGGTGGGGGTTGTCTCCCATTTGTTACACATCCCATTTATTACACATCTACAAATTCTCAGTTCTTAAACGTTCAGCTTAGGGACTAATTAATCAAACCCCTATAACCTTAGTGGAACAGTCAACTGTTCCATTCATTTCAACTTTATTCCATCAAACCAATCACACTGGTACATAATACACGTATGCATTTGTAAATTGATATGCATACTGTAAATTAGGAAAAAGAAGGAAGTTACAGTCATGTGACCGGAACTAGAGAGCAGTAGGCAGTAGAAGAATTTAGGCCATCCCATTGGCTGTTGGGATGTTCGGACCAGACCACTTGCCTGGGGGGGGGGGGGGG